>JBAMJV010010367.1:7500-64550 GCA_037951105.1 Echinarachnius parma | reverse complement strand
TACGACGATGATCGATCGTTACGTCACGAAAGGTCAAGTCGGGTCACATCGCTGACGAAGGCTGTAGATGACAGCCGAAAATTTCGCATGTTTGATCAACAACATGGCCTACAGCCAATAATGAATCCCGAGTGAGAGAAGCGACCGAGGGCTTGGCAGAGCCAGAGGGGGAGGTTTGAGAGGTGGGATGATTTGGCATTTATATACTTGAAATGGTGGAATTTGGTGCACTTCATGCATACCTGTGAAGGAAATAAGAATCCGAGTTAAACAAAAACAGAATAAAATGTCTATGCTCTCATCAGATGTTTACAACAAACTAAGATAATCTGCGAAAATTGAAAATGGATGTATAAACTAGTTTTTGAACGTTAGCTCATACATTTGATTTTGTCTTTCCCACTCGATCTTTTTTTTTTTGGGGGGGGGGGGGGGAGGGGATCGGGGGGGCTTTTTTGGGGGGCAAAAATTCCGTTTTGCCCCCCCCCCCCCCTCACTCTTTGGATTGGGGGGCGGCCCCAAAATGGCTGTTTTGGGGGGTTTGAACCCCCCCCCCCTTTTCAAATTTTAGCCGGTCTCGAGACCACTTACAAGCGGTCTCGACCCTCATTAACCTGGTCTCGGCCTTGAAAATTTGCGAAGAAACCCGGTCTCGGCTCGAAAATGTTGAAATTTCTTGGTCTCGGCTTCAAAAACTTTCGACGAGATAATATTGAAACAAATGGCAATTTCCGATGTTAAATTGCTAAAATTGTCAAGCTCGCTGCGCTCGCATTCGTATATATATACCTCGCACAAAAAGTTCCGCAATCGAGGTTTGCACATTAATAACTTTTTTATTACGCTATTACCATTCATAAATTTGGTATCATTGGAAAGCGTGAATTCCCTTTACATTGATATAACATTTGCTATGAATATTTTATCATGGAATGTGCATTGCATCCAAATGTAGGGCAAAGTCAAGTGAAATGTTGCAAAATGCACTGATTTTGTCAACAGAGTGCCTTCCTTGGCTGAATGGGAGTGAGGTGGTCATGCATTCAAGCCACGTTTTAATCTTCAAACAAAAGGAAGGCACACTGTTGACAAAATCAGTGCATTTTGCAACATTTCATTTGTTACTTTGCCCTACATTCGGATGTAATGCACATTCCATGATAAAAAATGTCCATAGCAAATGTTATATCAATGTAAAGAGGAGGATTCACGCTTTCCAATGATACCAAATGTATGAATGGTAATAACGTAATAGGCATTCAAGCCACATTTTAATCTTCAAACAAAAGGAAGGCCCTTTGTTGACAGAATCAGTGAATTTTGCAACATTTCACTTTTGACTTTGCACTACATTTGGATGCAATGCACATTCCATGATGAAATACTCATAGCAAATGTTATATCAATGTAAAGGGGATAATTCACGCTGTCCAATGATACAAAAATTTATCAATGGAATTGGGGGGGGGGGGGGGGGTGGGGTGGCTTGATTAACTCAGGGGCAATCTTGCACTTTCTGCCCATCAGTCCATCTCTTTGGGAGCCCCTTCCGAGCATGAATGAAGTATATGGGCACCGCCCATCTCACTCATGGGTGACCCCTTCAGAGCCTGGGGGCTCCGTCCTTCTTATGGGGAGCCCCCTCAAAGCATGGATGAACCCTGGGGGCACCGTTCATCTTACGGTTGACCCCCTCAGACGCTTGGAGGCTCTGTCCGTCTTATTTGGATCCCGTCTAAGCATGAATGAACCCTGGGCCCGTTGCAGAAAGAGATACAATCGATCGTAAGTTGCAATTAATCGTAAGTCAGATCACATGTTCTAGATGCGCAAATCTGATTGGTTGAAACGCGTACATTTTCTGACTTACGATCAATCGTAACTTACAATCGCTTGTATCTCTTTCTGCAACGGGGCCCTGGAGTCATTACCCATCTCATGGATGACCCCTTCAGAAGACTGGAGGCTCCGTCCCTCTTTTGGGGAGGCCCCACTAAGCATGAATGAACCATGGGGCACCGCATATCTGTTGGGTGACCCCTTTAGAAGCATGGGGGCTCCGTCCTACTTATGGGGATCCCCTCTAAGCATGAATGAACCACAATTATAGTTTTGTTTTCTGTTTGTTTAACAAGAGCGTGTATAAAGCTAGCCCCCCCCCCCCCTGGCTACGCCAATTAGTTGTTTGTCTTTATCTTATATAGAAGAGCCTCATTGAGCTAGCCCCCCTCCCACCTCCCCATCCTCTTTCCCCGTGGCTACTCCATCTAAAACAAAAAAATATTTGTCTTATCTTTATTTAATATAGAGCCTTGTTTAGCAAGCCCCACCCCCCCCCCCCCTTGTGGCTACACTAATCAGAAATTGTAGTTTGTTTTTCTTTTTTATGGTATTAAGCAAGGCACCACCTGTGGCTACGCCAATCTGATATTGTAGTTTTGTTGTCTCTTTATTTAATACAGAGCATTATTAAACAAGCCCCCCCCCCACCCCCTTGGCTACGCTAATCAGAATTGTTTTTTCTATTTTATTAATCTAGCCCCTCCCCCCCATCCTCTTCCCTTTTAGCTACGCCAATCTGAAATCATAGTTTTCTCTAAATTTAATATAGAGCCTTTATTTAGCAAGCCCCCCTCCCCATCCCTTGGCTACGTCAATAAAAAAATGATCGTTCAAGTTATCAAACAAGCCCCCCCCCCCTTCCCTCCCTTCATTTAACAACCCCCCCCCCCCCCATCTACCTCCCACTTGGCTACGTTTTCTGTTTGTTTAACAAGGGCGTGTATAAAGCAAGCCCCCCCCCCCCTTGGCTACGCCAATCATTTATCTTTTCTTGATCTTATATAGAAGAGCCCCATTGAGCTAGACCCCCAGGCCTCCCACCTCCCCATCCTCTTTCCCCGTGGCTACTCCATCTGAAAATATAGTTTTGTTTTATCTTCATTTAATATAGAGCCTTTATTTAGCAAGCCCCCCTCCCCTACGGCAATCAGAAATCAGAGGTTTTTGTTTTCATTACCAAGCCCCCCCCCCCCCCACCCTCTCCCCCCCCCCCCCCTTGGCTACACCAATTTGAATGTATAGTTTTGTTTTCTCTTTATTCAATATAGAGCCTTATTAAGCAATTATTAATCAAGCCCCCCCCCTCCGCCCATCCTCTTTCCACTTAGCTACGCCAATCGGAAATCCAAAATTTCTCTTTATTTAATATAGAGCCTTTATTTAGCAACCCCCCCCCCTTCCCTTGGCTACATCAATCAAAAATGTTCGTTCAAGTTATCAAGCAAGCCACCCCCCCCCCCCCCCTCCTCCCCTTTCTCTTCCTTGGCTAATCAAAAATCATAGTTTGTTTTTCTTTTGATTTCATTTAACAAGCCCCCCCCCCCATCCTCTTCCCACTTGGCTACGCCCAAATTATAGTGTTGTTTTCTGTTTAACAAGAGTGTGTATAAAACAAGTCCCCCCCCCCCCCACCCCCTCTGGCTATCAGTTTGTTTATCTTTATTTAACATATATATATATAATATATATGTTTATCTTTATTTAATATACAGCCTTTATTTAGCGAGACCCCCCCCCCCCCCCTCCCTTGGCTACGTCAATAAAAAATGATCGTTCAAGTTATCAAGCAAGCCCACCCCCCCCCCCCCCATCCTCTTCCCACTTGGCTACACACAAATTATAGTGTTGTGTTCTGTTTAAAAAGAGCGTGTATAAAACAAGTCCACCCCCCCCCCCCCACCCCCTCTGGCTATCAGTTTGTTTATCTTTATCTTATATAGAAAAGCCTCATTGAGCTAGTCCCCTCCCATCTCCCGATCCTCTTTCCCCGTGGATAGTCCATCTGAATATGTGTTTTGTTTTGTTTCATCTTTATTTAATATAGAGCCTTTATTTAGCAAGCCCCCCTCCCGCCCATCCCTTTTCCACTTAGCTACGCCAATCGGAAACCAAAGTTTTCTCTTTATTTAATATAGAGCCTTTATTTAGCAAGCCCCCCCCCCCCCTTCCCTTGGCTTCGCCAATCAAAAATCATAGTTTGTTTTTCTTTTGATTTCATTTAACAAGCCCCCCCCCCCCACATCCTCTTCCCACTTGGCTACGCCCAAATTATGGTGTTGTTTTCTGTTTAAAAATAGCGTGTATAAAACAAGTCCCCCCCCCCCCCCTCTGGCTAACAGTTTGTTTATCTTTATCTTATATAGAAGAGCCTCATTGAGCTAGCCCCCTGCCATCTCCCAATCCTCTTTCCCCCATGGCTACTCCATCTGAAAATGTTGTTTGTTTTGTTTCATCTTTATTTAGCAAGCCCTCCCCCCCCCCCCTCCCCCGTCGCTACGCCAATCAAGAAATTGTAGTTTTTTTAATTGTTTATTTCATTAAGCATTAAGGACCCCCCCCCCCCCCACCGTCGCTACGCCAATCTGATATTGTAGTTTTATTATATCTTTATATAATACAGAGCCTTATTAAACAACCCCCTCCTTGGCTATGCCAATCTGAATTCATGAGTGCATAGCGCTTGCCTCGTGGCCTCGCTGTACACACGGAGACAATAAGTCGTACGTACGACATAATAAGTCGTACGTACGAGATAATAAGTCGTACGTACGACATAATAAGTCGTACGTACGAGATAATAAGTCGTACGTACGAGATAATAAGTCGTACGTACGAGATAATAAGTCGTACGTACGAGATAATATGTCGTACGTACGACATAATAAGTCGTACGTACGAGATAGCGTCGGCGAAAATTTTTTTTATCCATGTCCCCAACGTGGCTTCGTACCATTCACCTACGTGTATAAGAAAAATTTAAATCTCATGTTAACTATAGTTATACCTATATCGTGGTCACACAATTAATATCATCTGATACACCTCAAAAAATGAAAATAAGCAAATTTTGACATTCTGATGATTTTTGGTTAAAAACACAATTTTTTGGTCAAAATCAGACTTGGCATCCGGCCTAATCGGAATCCTGAGTAGTTAAGGCAAAGTTTAAGCATGGATGCCAGCCATTAACAAAAATGCTGTCGAATTTTTTTCTAGAGCACTTATGGCTTTGTGGCTGGTCTACTATAATACAGTGTAAAATACAACACAATTATTAAAGGACCTAAAGAATACAACGTACTTTGACACTTATTCCATAGTTGATGACTTGAAACATAGGTCTGCCGAAAAAAAATCCATGAAAATAAACACAATAGTGATTTAAGACTAGTTTTCTGATGCCAAATCTCACTTAGCAGCCAGTTTACGCCCCACCCACATTTAGGGTCCGGAATTGGCAGCGTGATCGACATGTGATTGACAATTCATTGGCTTACGTCATGACGCGTCATCTACAGAATTTAGTTCATTAGTCCGTTCTTTAGATGACGTCACATTTTGGCGATTTAAAAGGGGCGTTCCCAGGACAATTATATATTTACTAATTACCCCAAAATTGATTGATTTCATGAGAAATGACTGCCAAATTCTTTTTCTTCGGGAAAAAATACCTATAGAGAGCCGAATTGTGAAAATTAGGCCATCTAGACGCTGTAGTTCCTTTAACATATTTGCACATTAAACAAAAATACAGGTTACAATTGAGACCAAAAAAAATAGAGAGAAGCAGTATGTGGGCCAGGGTTCACAAAAGTGAAGTTCATAACTGTTGCCCTAGGGCATGTGAACCCGCACACACTGGTTCCAGAAGATGCAGCATTACGGAACATAAATAACAATAATCTTATACTAGGGTGGTTTAAAAATTATCTGCCAACGTCCAAGTATATCTAAATTATCTTAACCACATTGAAATAGAGAATAAATTGATGAAATGATTCTATCAATTAATATGGCTAATATTTATATTTATATAAGGAAAACATATTGGCCCGTATTCACAAAGGAGGTTTGTACAGTCATGGTCTAAACCCCGGTTTACATCTATGGAATGCCATTGTAAACTGATGGAGAGAGAATGTAAATTCCTTACTTGTTAACAATGTTGATGGTACACATTCTCTCTCCATCAGTTTACAATTGGCATTCCATAGATGTAAACCGGGGTTTAGACCATGGACTGTACAAACCTCCTTTGTTAATACGGGCCATTATATATGAGTTATACAAATAACTCATGCATTGTATCGTGGTAATAAGGGCATTGAACATTATTATTACCGCTCGATCGACTATTATGACAAGACCCAGACCGTGTAAAATTGTAAGGAACAATACAAAAGCGAAGTTGCATAATTATTAAATAAGTGCAACTTAATGACCTTGGTAGTCAAAGGCGCCTATTGAACAGAGAGGATAGACGACTTTAGAAGGAAAAGGAATGTAGGAAAAGGTGAAGGAATGGCAGCATATTTGACACTACATATGGCAGACTGTTCCAGACTCTATACACCGTGTCCCAGAAAAAACGAAACCGGGTTTCATGGCAGAAATTTTCTGTCATAATTAATAATTTAATTGATGATATATATATGCCTGGAAAGCTCTGTGTCTCTTCTTTCATTTGATGTGCAACTTATGGCACATACTTCAAGCATGACTGAATTAGAACAATGGAAAGTGGTGTTACCAATATTCCATTTGCACGCATAAATTTGAAATTTGGGTGAGTTTTAAGAGTTGTAAACGTACTTATTTTTAAAAAGGACAAACACCACATAAAAGTTCATATTTTTATCTTTTACATGACACCTCATGCTAAAATTAATGATTTATGCCAGAGAACGAGTACAATGAAAACATGCCTGATTTCTGCCCGAATGAGTGAAAGTTGAGTAAGAAGTCGCTCAGCTTTCCTGACTAGCAGCTGACAATGGACTTTGATGCATGAGTGAATTTACACAAACATGGGGATCAGGAAACAGGCTAGATCAGGAAAGTTACTCATTTGGGCTGGAATCAAGCATGTTTTCATTGTATTCGTTCTCTGGCATATATAATTTATTTTTTAATCATGAGGTGTCATATAAAAGATAAAATTATGAATTTTCATGCGGTGTCTGTCCTTTTTCAAAATAAGTACGTTTACTACTCTTAAAACTCTCCCCAAAACCTCACCCAAACTTGCAATTTCTGCGCGCAAATTGAATTTTGGTAACACCACTTTCTATCGTTCTAATTCAGTCATGCGTGAATTATGTGCCATAAGTTGTATATCAAATAAAAGAAGAGACACATAGCTTTTCAGACATATATATATCATCAAGGAAATTATTCATTATAACATAACATTTCTGCCATGAAACCCGGTTTCTTTTTTTCTGGGACACGGTGTATAGGCAAACGACGTGATGGCGAACAAAAAAGAGATTGTGTTCTGGAAAGTTAGATGCTGAAACGTCAAACTGTTAGTAGTCTATCAGGTTATGTAAAGCAGCAATTTTTTTTTGCTATACTCTTGGAAACAGTTTTTAATTTGTTCTAAATACATTACTGATGCGAAAAAGTAATGTTTCCATTTTTTATTTTTGGTCCCAGGGTGCATTTTGGCGATTTTAAAGATAATTAGCTAATTTGCATATTTGTGAAATAAGGTCAGGGGTCATTTTCTATCTAGGAATAGTACAATATTGATAAAAACTATTATTCTAGGGTATTTTGAGGCAAGGATTCCATTTCCGGTGCTCGTTTGTAAGTGCAGTATGGGAAACACTCTGAAATCCAAGATGGCTTCCCCTAATTTGCATATTTATGAATATTAGTGATTTTCAGTGGCTACAGCCCCTAATAAGCAATAATTCCGGATTATTATTTGTCAGTTATGTTCTAAGTATGTATTTAAGATATCAAAGATGAGTTGCCATCATGGCAACCTCTAGCAATGCATATTATTTGCATAATTATGTATTTTACCTAATTTGCATATTCCCCCAAATCGAGTATATTAGGAACCCGGCAAGTAAAAAAGACAAGTAATACCACTTTTCCAAGGTTTTAGGGGGCAATGAATCCATTCATGATACTTATTTACCTGTATCCCCTCGGGAACCCACATAAATCCAAGATGGCCGCAATTGTCATTTTAAAGTAAATAATGCTATTTGCTACTTAAATGGCATTTAATTTATAAAAGTATGATTTGCTTACTTTAAGCAAACAACTACATTGTGATTCAAGTATTCTAGTTGCTCATTCCAATAATTAAAAGTCAAAACATTATAATATCAATTTAATATAACCGAAATAATATAGTCGTGTATCATAACATGTGTAATTTAGGGAGCAGTCATCTTGGATTTGAGATGGATGCCATGGTGATACAGGTAAATAAGTATCAAAAATGGATCTGCTGCCCCCCAAAACCTTGGAAAAGTGGTATTATTTGTCTTTTTTACTTGCCGGGTTCCCAATATACTCGATTTGGTGGAATATTGAAATTAGGTAAAATACATAATTATGCAAATAATATGCATTGCTAGAGGTTGCCACGATGGCAACTCATCTTTGATATATTAAATACATACTTAGAACATAACTGACAAATAATACCCGGAATTATTGCTTATTAGGGGCTGTAGCCACTGAAAATCAATAATATTCATAAATATGCAAATTAGGGGAAGCCATCTTGGATTTCAGAGTGTTTCCCATACAGCACTTACAAACGAGCACCGGAAATGGAATCCTTGCCTCAAAATACCCTAGAATACTAGTTTTTATCAATATTGTACTATTCCTAGATAGAAAATGACCCCTGACCTTATTTCACAAATATGCAAATTAGCTAATTATCTTTAAAATCGCCAAAATGCACCCTGGGACCAAAAATAAAAAATGGAAACATCACTTTTTCTCATCAGTAATGTATTAAGACCAAATTTAAAAATGTTTCCAAGATTATAGCAAAAAAATTCACAACATTTATTTATACTACATTAGGGGATATACTATAGGGTGTCGAGGATTCACAATGATGTTTCCAGAGAGCATTGAACAATCACATACACCAGAGAGACATTTGAAAGAAAAGGAACAGAGGAGAAAGTCTCTCCTTGATGACAATAGGCTATTTTCGTAAGTGTGGACGAGGACGCATTTCCCGTCCTCTAATGATGTGAATAGACCGTTTCTGTAATTATACAGGGAGGCCCAGAAATAACGGAACGGGGTATTTGCCATAATGAAGAAACGTACAGAATAGGTTCACTGGATAGATAATCTTTTAAAAAGAAATTTGATACCAAGAACAGTAATTTTGGTCGAGTATTTTTTTTATTTAGGGCCTCTTAAGTGACACCATGTCAGGGTCAAATTTTTGTAAATTTCTAGAAAGTCGGTGCCTGATAAATAGCCATTCATGCCCGCCATAGCACCAAGTAGCGATCAATACGAATTATATTGTCCATGTGCATTCAGCTGTAAAACCGATGTCGACTATGCGAAGGGGCATGAATGCACATGGACAAAAGTATTCGCATTGATCACTCCTTGATGCTATGACGGGCATGAATTGTTATTTATCAGGCGCCGACTTTCTAGAAATTGACAAAATGGAAAGTACCCCGTTCCGTTATTTCTGGGCCACCCTGTATAAGCAAATAATATGCGTATGACGTAATACTCCCCGTTGGCAAGCTTAACAATAGTAACTAGGTCCGGCAAGCTCCGGCAAACTTAGCTTGCCGGACCTAGTTACTATTGTTAAGCTTGCCAACTATACGTCATACGCATATTATTTGCATACATCACAGAAGCGGTCTATTGGATGTAGTCAACCAGTCCTGTTCACTACCTGTTCGCTGCCTTTGAACCATTTTCGCTTTTAGTCAACGCGCGTTCACAATGACGTCGTTCTCTCCCGCACACAATCATGACAAACACTCACACACACACACACACACTTTCACACATACACATGCGCAAACACACGAACTCTTAATTACTCAAACTCCCACACAGACACACACACACACACAATCACACAAACACACACAAACTTTCACACACGTATACACACACGCACAAACATCCACTCCCGCACGCACGCACGCACTCGCACTCAAACAAACACAAATGCACACAAACACCCCACACATGCGCACACACAAACACAAACCCTTACACACACGTATACACACAAACACAACATTACTAAAACTCCCACACAGACGCATACACATACACAACACACACCCACACAAGCACAAACACACGAACGCACACTCACAAATGCACACAAACACCCACACACGCACATCCACATAAACACAAACACACGCACGCACACTCATCCACGCGAGCACTCAAACAAACACAAACACACGCACACGCTCAAACAAAAACCCACACCCTTACACACACGCATATACACACACGCACGCAGGCACTCGCATTCCAACAAACATGCACAAGCACACACACATACACGCACAAACACCCACATACACACAACAATATAAATACCCACACAAATGTACTCAAACACAAACACAAACACACACCCTTACACACATACACGTACAGACATACACAAACGCACGCACGCACTCGCACTCAAACAAACACAAACACAAACACATACACTCACAAACACACACACACACGCACAAACGCGCACACACGTACACACAGCCACAAACACACACGCTTACACCACAGTTACATAATCCACCACACATAGACATACACACGTATAAAACACACACACAAACATGTTGATAATTCTCTGATTACGTCATTCTGAAGACGGCGTACTGGATTTTCCGACGAACCTGAAATCGGGCATGAACGAGTGCTCAGATTGGCCAGACGACGAGAGAGAACGTAAGTGACGTAATTTCTCGCCTAAATGACGTCATTTCTTCTAGTAGGGTAGTTAAGGGCCAAAAATATGGGTGTTCACTGCAGTTTAGGGTACAATTGTTTTACTTGGCATACAAACTCCTTGGATCAAAAGAAGAAAATTCATCCAAAGAGACACTCTGTATCTATGCAAATTTAGCTTAATTTCCATAATTTATGCAAATTTATTCATGGAAATGGAATATTCCATGAAATTGGTGTCTTTATTGACATATTTGAAAGAGAACATATTCGTTGGATCAAAAGAAGAAACTTAATTCAAAGAGACACTCTATATCTCTGCAAATTAGGCCTAATTTCCATCATATATGCAAATGTATTCATGGGAATGGGATATCTATAAAAATGGTGTATTTATTGATATATTTGAGAGATCATGTTCAATTATGGAAATTAGGCCTAATTTGCATAGATACAGAGTGTCTCTTTGGACGAATTTTCTTCTTTTGATCCAAGGAGTACCGTACTGACCGGCGGAATCGCCGCAGCCGCGTAAACGCCGCATGCCGACTTTGAGCATTGAAATTGAAGAAAAAAAAGTGGGAGAAAAGTGCGCTAGGGAAACTGGCGACAAAAAAAAGCCGGAATAACGGCCGAAAACCAGAAAATCCGCGGGGAAAATTTGCCAAATTTAAGCAGGGAATCGGCGGCGCGTAAAATTTCTCGCAATCGCGCTATTTAACTGCCATGCACACTGTATGCAAGCTACGAGTTACGATGTACCATCTCGATCAAAATGTCCGAACCGTACTCTAACGCAGCGTTTCTCAACCTTTTTTAACCCGAGGCCCACTTTTGCTCCTACAAATTTTTGGAGGCCCACCTTATAAGAACATATTTGGAAAAATGAAAAAATGACAATAAAATAACAATAAGAAAACTGTGTGGTATCTATTTGTCAGTTGCGATGCCAAAAAACTGTCTATTCCTTCAATGGGACACTTGAGGTTGCTTATGGGAAATAAGAAAATCAAGTCGTGGTTTGATGGGGGACAGGGTTTTTTATTTATTTATTTTTTTTTTTGGGGGGGGGGGGGCTAAACCAAATCCGCATCACCACCGCATATTGCGAAGGAGCAAAGCGATTGAGCGGGGGAGGGGGAGGGTGTGGGAGGGGGTGTCCCCCCTCCCACGGTAGGGAGCTTTTGCATTTTTGGACTTGAAACTGTGCAATCTGGTGCATACCGAGATAGGAAATTCTGACTTGGCAACATGTAATGTAGGTAAACGCGTCAAATATGCACCCCCCAAAATATTCGCAAAGTGACATTATACAGTTCAAACAGTGCATCAAAAGCCACACTATTTATGATACAACAACATGAACATTTTATTCTAGACGTAGACAAGACCGATTACTGAGGGAGCGAAACAATTACCGAGAGGGGGAAGGGTGATGGGAGGGTGTGATCGTAGGTTGGTGTCCGCCCGTGCACGGTAAGGGGGATTTTGCAATATTTAACTTGAAATCATGCTATCTGGTGCATACTTGGGAAGGAAATTTGACTTGACATGAAGCAAAATCTTATTGCACATTGAATAAAATCAGACAGGACGTGGACTAGCTACCACAGAATTTTTTTAATTTCATTTTGGCCGACCTCGCGGCCCACCTGAGAGAGCTTCGCGGCCCACCAGTGGGCCGCGGCCCACTGGTTGAGAAACGCTGCTCTAACGTACTACCTACCCCTACTGTACTACACTGTACTACAGAGAACCCTGTACTACTGTGCAATGCAATGCATCCATAACGCACGTAGATCGATGTATACTCCGCAAAAAAAGAAACTGGACACTTGTATGAGACCAAACATTTCGTATTCATTAACGATACAATATATGATATTGCATATCAAATTACAGATAAAATTACCCTCTTCAATATTCGCATGAAATCCAGATGAAATCATTCATGCATGACTTGTCATGGTCAATTAACCACACCAAGGTCTGTTTTCAAAAATAGTAAAAATGGAACATCCACTCAACCATATAAATGTTGATAAGCATAATGTAAAACGCTATATTCATGAGATGGCATAATTTTTTATTACAAATGTGATCTTTTCTATCTTCATCTCAATAAAAAGTATAAATGAAGACAAATTGTGAACGTTATAGGTGTTATTTTCATCCAAAAGTAACAAAATGGGGAATTCCATGGCAAAGCTTTATTAGTCAAAACCACAGTGTGTACCCTCATTTCAGCATGAAAATGGTATAAATTCTTCTCAAGAATTATACCGTAGTCCAAAGATCTTCAAAAGCTGAAGTCACCCTTATGGTCAAACAGTTGGGCAGTCTTTAACATTACATTTCTCTAGGTAAACATGGTTAAAATTGCAGGGGACACATGAAATAGACAAGCTTCATGCCTGTAATACAGACCAGTATGATAATGCTCTCATAACCTGGCCCTGTTTCATTGACAAATTTATATTTCCAGAGTTTGTTCATAACAATAAAGTTGAATAATGTCATAATTTACTTGCCCCGCTCATCTTGTTTTAAGTGAAACGCTTACTATCACTTCAGTCGAATGGTGTGGTCCTCCATTGTTTTGCTATTTTTTAAAACAGACCTTGCTAGTGTTAATTGACCATGGCATTTCATGCATGAACGATTACACCTTTAAGTTATACCCTGCATGTAATGGACTAAATTCCCTTTAATTTGATATATGATCATGTACACTTTATCGTACATTAATATGAAATATTTCAACTTATACAAGTGTCCAGTTTCTTTTTTTGCGGAGTATAGATCGTATGTATATTATGCCAAGTAAAACAATCGTACCCCAAAATGCAGTCACGGACCCCTTAAAGGGCAATGCAACTCAAGAATAGAGTTTATCCTACTTGATATATCGTAATATGCCTTTTTGTTATATATAACATAACTCCGACTAAGATTTCTGCATTGGGAGAAATATGTGAAAACTCTATCGGGTTTACCACTATTCATGCGAACACTGGAGGCCGCCATTATTAGGTGTGTGCGGACTTATGGTCAGTGATATGCACTAATGCATTTCAATAGGACCTATTGTTACCATTGTCTGAATACTTGTAGATGCTTTGACGAGTCTGTAAATCAGTGAAAAGCTTTTTGTTCGGCCCGTAGCGCACTCGTCATAGTTTGCAAAGCATGTCGGGCAATTACAAGAACATGGCCGCTCCCATCACCTTTTGCCGCCGTAAGAATTAGTAAAATGTTGGTATGTTCACGTAAGGATTTCATGGGATCCAGGAGGCCAAAATTGCCAAGTTATGTATCAAATAAAATGTCTGTTCACCCTCTAAACGATAATAATAGCCGAAATCCATAGTTTCATTGCCCTTTAACCACCCTACTATTCGTCGTCCTCAGTGACGACGTGGCTTGCGAAAAGTCCGTAATGTAAACAAATTGAGGGCTTTGAGTCTATCAGCATAGGCCATCTCACCCCTCACCTGTGCGAGTAGCTGTCCGTTGAACGCGCTCAACCTGTTGAATTTGTGCCAATGTTGTGGGGTGCCATACAGGTACGCCATACTCGAGTATAGGTAGCACCAAGGCCTTGTACAAGGAGAAGATGGTATTAGTGGAGGCACCTCAGGCTACAACACTGATAAGTCCTAGAAGTCTATTAGCTCGAGCAGTAATTGTAGTGATGTGGGTATTCCACGACAAATCCGAACTAATCGTTACTCCTAGATACCGGAATGAAGGGGCAGAGGATAGCACCACCTCGCCAAGTTTGTATGTTGGACTTTGAAATGTTCGTTTCCTGGTGCATGACTTTAGTTTTGGTTGGGTTAAATGAGATACCATTAATGGTTGACCATTGGAGTAAGGTATTGATGTCTTTCTGCAAAATTGTTTCATCATCAGATGAATATATTTGTCTAAACAACACCATATCATCTGCAAACAAGGCAGAATGGGAGGATATAATTGAGCAGAAATGTCATTAACGAAAAGGTTGAAGAGCTTAGGTCCAAGGACACTACCCTTGATATTGATATGTATGATGTAATGATATTTATGATATTTATATAAAAATTTTATCATGATATTTACGATTTAATAATTATATTTATGATATTATGATTTAATTTATGATATTTATGATTTAATTTGAAAATAGTAAGGATTATGCAAACTGTGTGAAGAGTGACAACTTTACTATAAAGGACATATTAATCGGGACCATCATTTTACCATAATTATGCATATAGTTTAATATCAATATTATATTTTTTTATCATTCAATTCAAATCAATTCAATGTATTTTTTTATTCAACTATTTGTAGCCAAAAGGCTAAATAACAAGTGAATTTACAAGGTTAAAAAAAAAGAAAATTACATAAAAGGTAAAAGGAAGTATATAGAATATTACACCAGTAAAAAATATAAATAAGCATGCAAACTTGTGATTGATACATAATAGTGGCAGAATTTAAACATTGCCTATCAAAATATGAGGAATGAAAAAATAAGTATCAATATAATATCAACTTAGTGTAAATCAACTATCAAATCCATAGTATCAAATTAAAAGCTTTACATAAATAACTTCAGTTATGTTCAAAAATAAAATGTAAATTGTATTAAATGGGTAATCTTCACTTCAATTAAACAAATTATAAAAGCGTTTGAAGCACAAAGTTTAGATTAAAATTACAAATAATAATATACTGTTACAAATGTCGGGGGTGATGGACAAATGTAATGGGGGGATGAAGATGATAATGATGTTGAAGATGTCTTTAAATTAATGTGTTCAATCCATTCATCAATCAAACATGGTAGCGTGCCACAAGTATATTAAGTAATCCAATCAACGCGAGGAAATGAAAATACATGAAGATTCCAGTATAAAATATAAGTGTTTTCGTTTATTAAGTATAATCCATTCATGTAGAAATAATGTAGAACTATAACGGTCTGCGGAGAACGCAGTTACTGAGACTCATGACTCGAGTACCCGGCTGAATAAAGCTAACTCGGAATATAACTCGGAACCTAAACTCGGAATATAACTAACTATCGAGCTTATATAGTCTCCACTGTGCTTCTACTCGATCGGGTCTAACTCCATAACTTAGAGTTAGACCGGAATGAACTGAACTCAGAAGGTGAATCTCAGAACATGAACTCCAATAACAACTCCGAATGCAACTGACTAAATTTGGATCGCGCTCCGCTATCTATATGGCTTATCTTCGAGTTAGTCGACCTCCGATACGTACAGACTGGCAAGTCCGACCCAGAGCGAAGGACGGAGTTGTGACCTCGACTGCATGAGGGCAAACTCAGCCTTTTGCGCATGGGCAGTCGTAAGGACGGCACGCGACTCTCTATTAAACCTCGGTCGTGTTGAACACGCTCTCGTCCAGAGAGGAGAGTGCGACCTCGCTGTTACGCAACGCGGGGAGATTACATTTCCAGATCTCCGGAAGATGGAGAGCAATTCTCACGCTGGGCCGAAATACAATAACTAACATAGCGCAAGGACGAGCGAGCAAGGCCGCAAGAAAGGGAAACAAACTATCCTTACAAAGAGCGCAGCAAGGCCGAAAACAAGGTAATACAACAGCCAAGGACTCGAAGTTCGCAAGTCAGCACTTTACATGAACATAATGAATACCTGATCTGTACAACACTAATATATTATGTATGCATGATTAAAACAACTACAAAGAAAGAAACTGTGTTATACACTATATGGGCAACTCCAGCGTCACGGACATTACAAATCAGAGAATTTTCATGACTTTCCAATGCCACTACTAATTCATACCTCTAACTAATGTCTAACTTTTATTTTGATTACAAAACAATATCCTGGTTAAGTATGCAAACAAAGTTTCAGTACATTTATCCAATTCATCACTGAGTAATTCTGCAAAATGTGCGCCGTCACGGACATTACATTTTTTGGACATGACTTTTTGCATCCATATACATCTTTGCAAAAGTCTGTGAGTTCTGAGACCTCAAAAAGGTGATTTAGGTATTTAATTATAGACAAGGCAATTATGAATTGAATCCAAGTTGTCTTGGGGGAAACGGGCCAGGCATATGTGATCTAGACAACAAAACGTTGCGTCACGGACATTACATTTTCAGCGTCACGGACATTACACTTTTGTCCACTTTTTCTAAACTCAGAAATAACCCACAAAAAATGCTCCATTGTACATGACACTTTTTAAAGTTTACATTTGATATGTAATCAAACAGTTTTGAGAAAAAAAATTATATTTCAATTTGTTTTCAATTAGCAAAATATTATTTTAAAAATATTAATAAGTTTTTTCAAAATTATTGTAAAATTTGAAATTTTTCAACAGAATGTGCAGTAAACCAAATGTTCAACTATTTAAAACAATATTATAAATTTGTAATGAGGTACAATGCTGTTTTGTGCCAAAAAATTGTAAAATATAAAAAAAAGATGGAAAATCATGGACTAAGAGTATAATTTTTGCAATTTGATCATACTATATGAGATTTAACCATCTCTTTCTCCTCCCAGTAAGTTATAGTCAAGTCTTTATTGATTATTGAGACATGCATGTTCAAATTAAGCAAGGAATTTAGTTTTATAAATAGTTCAGAGTACTGACTCAAAGTTCACTATCTGATTAACGATACAATTTATTAAAACTTGAACCAGGAAGGTAGTTTAGTCCCCCTGTTACTTGGGATTATCTTATTTCTTGGCTAAAGTAAGACATTTACATAAGAAATTAATGCTTGATATTTTTTTGCTCTGCTTTTTTATACTTTTCACTGTGTATGTAATGTCCGTGACGCAGCCGTGACGTAATGTCCGTGACGCCATTCTGGACAAACCATCAAATATTTTAGTAAATGCTCTTGATATACTTTATGATATAACATTCTAGCTTTGCAAATGAATTTTGAATTAAATTGAATTAGGACTTCTGCTTCTACAAAAACTTTTATATCTAAAACGTCACGGACATTACACATCAATGTTGTAAGAATCAAGATTTTATCCAATAACAGTTTTCAAAAAGTAAAGATTTTTACACAATTTCCTTTTCTATGATGTTAAAACAAAGCATAAACAAGACATTCGAAGTAGAATTATTGTTCTGAAGTGATCCATATTTTCACATTTTATTTCACAAACAACGGATGCAAATTTCATCATTTTGGGGGGTAATACATACAAATTTTGTCCCAACTTCAATGGCCCCCCAAAAAAAATTCTACATTGAATTTTAAACTTTTTTCCTTTAGTCATCAAAATATGGTCCTTCCTCATTACTATCCAGTAGTTAACAAGGCTGTCCCATGAGTTTCATTTGTCCATCCTTGGGTAACATTTTTCGTGGAATTGCCCATATATTGATTATTATTCATGTACAAAGAAACATCTACTGGACAATTGTGGTCATAGAAAGAATACGCTATAGCATGCAACATCTATAACCAGGGAACTTCAATTTCATTACAAGTACCCATATCCAATCGTACCACGAACTCATCTAGGGACCAAGCCTAACACAAGAGCAACACGTGAACACGTGGTCAGATGTTTTATCAATTATCTACCTCGGGATACTGGGTGAAGTTAGCCCTTGAATTACGCAATACGGACGCTGTGAAAAGCTACCGAAACTACTACAACCTTGACGCGACTATAGTGAGAGCTAGGAAGGACAGTGTGAAAATACTGACCAAGTCAGAAGTAGAGAGAGAGAGAGATAGAGAGAGCCAGTAGCCGAGGTCGAAGTAAACAGAAGGAAAGACTAAAAGAGAGAGTGATAGAAAGAGCGAGACTCGACCCTGAGCAAAACGTCACATGAAAGAGGGATGGGACGCGGTTACCCTGGGCAAATCAAAGCACGAGGATGAGGAAAAGTGACCCTGAATTGGTCAGTGCATGGCCAAACTACATGAATTTGTAGCTACACGCAATAATTACAAAAGTACAGAATAACACATTAATCATTGTTGCAAATCGCAACACTATACCAACAAATGAAAACATTGATTACATGACTAATTGATTATATGACTCATCATACAAATAATTAATGGAAACTGCGGAAGAAATCTATCAATGCTTTGGTAAGACTGGATAATATTGACAATGCGAGAATTGGGGGGCACAACTGCGAGGGAACGGAGCGACCAAGATCCCCGTGGGGGGGGGGGGGGGAGTGTGGGAGGGGGGGGTCCCTCCTTCGCAGTTGTGTCCCCCAATCCGTTGACCCTCGCTACGCCACTGCCCAGACCCCTACTGAAACCGTACCACTTTAAAATTCCTTCCGACGGGCCTGACTGGCGTGTTGCCACTTCTGACGAAATCGTCGTATGATGGTGGCGGCTGCGACGGGATTATTTCTGGCGAAAATCCCGCGTTCGTGGTTCCGGGTTGCGCGGGATTGTTGGGTGGCGGCTGGTGGTAATTCGGCGGCATAACGACGGAATAACCGCCCGCTGGAGGACCGGCATTTTGTTGTGGATTAGCGCCATCTGTCCTCGATGGTGGGACAGTGTGTATCACGCGCTGTCGAGAAGTGTGGTATTCGACTAAGTATACTTGTGGCTGCGGTTCATTCGACTTATTATATTTCCAGAGGCAGACACAGCATGACGCAGTTATGGTGAAGATTCCACTTGGGATGGCATATAAATAGAAGTTGTTGTCGATTTCTACAAAATAAGGGGGGGGGGGGAGTGTAAAAAGGGCGAAAATATGGTTATTACGATATGTGATGTGTTAAAGGGAATTGGTAACGTAATTGGTAACTATACATATAGCCGTAGGCATAGGCGTACCGAGGAGGGGGGTGGTTGTTCAACACCCCCTTTAGCGAAAAAAAAATACTGTGCTAGGTTATCAAACACACCCAAACAACGCCACTGAATGAAGCTAAAACACCCCCCCCCCCCCCCCCCCCCCCCCACCTGACCAATTCCTGTTGAGTGTTCGAAATATAAATACATCGGTTGAAAACAGTGGCTACGGGAATTTTTTTTAAATTTATTTGCCCCAAACAGTAACATACATAATAAAATAGGGGAAAATGTGTGTAAAAATGAACTTTAAGAAATACATAAGGTGCCCCGCCCCGCCCCCCCCCCCCCCAATCAACCCGCCGATTGAAAATAAACTCGAGTGGCCAAGTGGAATGAGAACATAACGGACATGCAGACAAAGGGAAGCCAGTAAATATATTTTCTTAGAAAACTAAAGTCCTTTCAAGTATAATAAGGAGCCAAATTTGTATTATGTTTTAATTACCAGAATGTACATGTGATTCGATCTGCCATTTGTTATACAGAGTGAGTCAGAAAAAATGTCCCATCTTTTAAAAGTTGTCTTGTTTGAAGTATGATCATTTAATCATGGGTTTTATGATATGTCTTGGTAGAGTTATCCTCCCAGCATATTTCGGTACCCTTTTCATTTGAATCTCTGCACGCATGACTGAACATCAGACAATATTTAGAAGATTGCAAAATCACACTTGCGCCAAGTGGCTGGGTAAGGAATAAAACAAAATAGTGAAAGAATTTATAATTTTTACTGCTGGGACACCGAACATTGGGATAACGGCGGCATAACCCTTGCAGAACTTATGTTACACTCTAATACCCCCGTCACATATAGCTACGCTCTCGCGCCGCTCCTAATCCCCATTCATAAAATTGCTACGCTCCTAATCCCCATTCATAAATTTGGCAGTGGGAGGCGAAGCATTGTCCGAACGATGATTAAATGACGAATGAATGGGAGGATTATCGCAGATATAGGTGAAAGGATAGCCTCTCATGCATGGACATACAATGGCTCCCTGAACAAAACAGTAGGTCGCCAAAGACTCACGACCGCTTTCGAGCGCTTTCGACATGTCCAAAGCTTTAAAAACGGTCGTGGGTCTTTTGGCCACTTAGTCTTTTGTTCAGCGAGCTATTGTCTGTGCATTCATGGAAGGATATCTATTGACACATGACTTTGTGAGATAATCTTCCCATTCAGATCCTCATTGGACAAAAGACATTTTGCAGATACATTCCAGTGATTGTGATCAGCTATTGTCTAGATCGTGGCTAGAGCGTGGCTCTAGTCTGACGCCGCCATAAGTTCTTGCATACTTGGTGACCAAAAATGATCTCTGTTGCGGGGTGAACTGAGGACGAACCATAATTGTCCTACTCAACAGGGCTCAACATAATTAACTGCTGCCAAATCAGGCAAGCCCTTTATTGGCAAGAACAACAAAAGCACAGATATTCATTGTAAATTGCCCTTGTTGACTAACAAAAGACATAAACGAGATTCATTTTTATTGTTATTGAACCAACGTATTGACATAGCACATTGGATTTGTGTGGTGGTGCTGGTGAATGTGTTAGGGGAAAGATTGTCAGGGAATTCCCGCATTAATATTCAACGATCTTGTTAAAAATCAATGCTTAATCAGAAAAGGGAAATGTTAACATTGCAGCCATTATGAAACAATTTTTTACTGTGCGTGTGTGTGTTTGTGTGTTTCTGTCTGGCTTACTGTCTTGTTCAAAACACTGTTTTATTCCTCACCCAACCACTTGGCGCAAGTGAGATTTTGCAGTCTTTTAAAGATTGTCTTTTGTTCAGTCATGCGTGCAGAGATTTAAATGAAAAGGGTACCGAAATATGCTGGGAGGATAACTTTACCAAGACATATCATAAAACCCATGATTAAATGTTCATACTTCAAACAAGACAACTTTTAAGATGGGACATTTTTTTCTGACTCACTCTTGTTCTGTTGTATTCTCTTGTATTCTGTTGTTTGGTTTTATCAAGATAACATAAATGAACACACTTAAAATGGAATTCATGGCCTGTTTTAGTCATTGGCTATCAGAATAAGCATGATAAGAGGCATTATTGCTGAAAATTTGATCAAAATCGGACAGGAAACACGGGAGTAATTCCTATTTGAACATCATGTAGAAACGCGCGATCTTTTCAAAATTGCCGCCAAATGCAACATCATTGACGAGCAACTCGCCATGGCTTTAGTACAGGAAAAACACTTTTATCTAATTTCGTTGCTAAAGATAAATTTCTCGCTGCTTGTTTTCACGAATTCATAGAAGAACATCGATGGTCCAACCACTTTGGGATTTTCAAGCTCACAAATTTGCTTTGTTATTAAACAAATATGAATTGTGTACATTCAGAACGGCTGCAGCTCGCAAGTGACGTCGCGAACGATACACAAAATCTGAGCAAAGTTCATCCTGTCATAACCTTTTTTTGTTGTAATAAAACTGAAACTCTGGACCACTTTCTTGTTGAGTGTTCGAAATATAAATACATCGGGTCTATAGTTGAAAACAGTGGCTACGTGAAGGGGGGTGGGGCACGGGGTGGCACGTTACCCCCCCCCCCCCTCCAATTATTTGCCCAAACAAGAAAATACATAATAAAATAGGAGGAAATATGTGTAAACATAAACTTTAAAGGAGAAAATCAAAGAAAACCCCTAAATATGACGATATTCATATCTACAGAAAGCTTATAAGCCATATAATGAGCTTGACTGACATTCAAACAATATAACGCGTCCATAAAAGCGAAATTAGGGTGAAAACATCACCCTATTCCCAGGGACAAATTCGCTCAATCGCTACACGAAACGGCCTTTAGCTGTGACGTAAGAACCGGGCTTGAAGCCCAGGCGGCTGCCGCGGTTGTATGCAGATAAGCATATAACATACCAGGCTGGAAAGACAAGCTTCAACTTATGTGCTATTTTTCCCTTACCAAGAATAAATTATAATACTACATTGTTTGTAATTTGCTTCTCATTTATATTTTCATCATGATATTCCAACAAATGTATTGTTTGTGACAAAAAAAGTTGAAAAAAGGTGAAAAAAGAAGGGGAAACTATACGACTGTGTCGTGCAGTAGGCCTGCACAGATTTTTTGCCAACATGTAGTTTCACTTTGACATATCAGACGGAGAATTTACCACTTCCATTATGGAAACAAACAGTTAATAATCAATATGAATCAAATGAAATAAAAAAAAAAAACGAAGAATAGTTATTACTTTAGTCGATCTATCATGGCTAGTTTCATGGTTTAGCTTGAAAAGTCGAGTGAATTAGATTCGCGATCTCCTGTGCTGTTACGATTCATCCGCGATTTCTCTGAACATTGGCAGCCGCATTACCTATACGGCTGATAGCGCTGGCGGATTTACATTTCCTGCGCGCGCATCAAAACAATCGAGTGCACGTGTTAGCTAGCTCCCAGCTAGCTTGCTCCTCCACGGATACTTCGAAGTCCATTAACAGGCTGTTTTGTTGAAATTCTTCATCCATGTTGAACTGTCGGATGTAATTCTAGAGCGAGATCGTGATCGTGTGGACTGTAGAAAGCTTCGAATATAGCACATACGTTGGAACTACTTTTAGTTCAATAACATACACAATATGCATATACTTAGGGGAGACGTCAAATTGATCACTATCGTCCTACCGCGGGATCCCGCTTGGGACGATTATAGCGCGTATTCGTATTCGAATCTGTGGGTTTGATCGTTCCTAGCGGTACGCCGCGGCTTCCCGATCAGCTGTCACCAGCTGTGGAGAGGAATTCGTCCCGACGCAGCGGACCTCTAAGCGGCGGGCCGCGGGATCCCGATTCTTGCGCGCGAATTACCAGATCATTATTGCCGCATGCATTGCGCATGTATACATATTATGTACGAGTACCGTACACGTACCTACGTTGGTACGTGTACGGTACTCGTACCGTATACATGCGCAAGCACGACTGCACGATATCCGCTAGCCTGTGTAATGTACGTACATGTTACGTATATTGGTGTGATGGAAGATTCGAGTAGCGTCTAGTATAGAGCCACCAAATCATACTCAGAAATCAGAATGCCCTGCATATGCTATACGCTAATCTCTGCTGGAGTGCGGCCCGGAGTGCGGAGCCAGACATTATCAGATCAATCTATCTCGATCTCATCATCACATTCATGACGAAATCTTGAACGTGACAGTCATCCGCAATCCGACAATACTTCCCTTGCCCTTGGTTTGCTCCGAGCCGACATATCTTGGCTAGAGTAGACGTTAGTCTTTTACACAAACGAGTCAATATACAAACAAATCTGGGTAGCGTTAAATACATACCTTATTTCAAAAAAGGCTCAAAATTGACCAGAGCTAGAGTTAGTTGCGTCAGCTGTCGATGTTATGTTACCTGAGGGCCAGGGGATCACGCTAACAATAACAGCATCGACAGGCCAGGCCCAGGGTGCGGCATAGTAGCTAGGCCGCGGTAGGCCATGCATGAGCTAGACAAAGTGTGTACGTCCAATTACTATCATACGCACGTGAAACCACCGACGTACGTACGTACGTACGGTGGCGGGGCCCTGGGCGCGGCCTCCCGCGGCGGAACGATATCGTTCCCCCGCGGTAAGACCATGCATGTACATTACCGTCCTCCTGCAGGGGACCGGGGGAAACAAATTGGTTTCAAGCGTTCTGCGGTATACTGCGGCCCGCCGATCGGCCAGGCTCGGGCCCAAGCGGGATCCTGCAGCGGGACGGCAGTGATGAATTTGACGCCTTTACGGCCGGGTATACGATCGTGCGCTTGCATGTATTTCTCGATGGACGAAACTTTTACGAAACGAAACAAAACCAAAACAAAACGGTGAGAAATACACTATTCTACCAGTTATTGACATATTGAAATGGATAAGAAATATTATATATTGTTATAACAAAGGCAATTCTAGCTCGGAACATGATTCTACTAGGTAATTTTCTTTTGAAACACAGCTATAATAGATTTGTTTTTCATACTATCTCCGTGTACATATGAACAACAATTCGGCAAAATGGATTGAGTTGTAAACAGTTATTTTACGGAGATTGACACTTTTTCAATGCCAATAATGACATGAATATTGACATTAGGATATGTTTCAGGACATGAGAGGACAACTGTGTGTCAGATATTGATTATTCAGGCAATATTCAATCGTTTTGAGAGAGTAGAACTGCGTCCACTCTATGAACAATTGCGTGTAGATCGCCGTTCGAGCTAGAGCTGTCGGGAGCGCAAAGCCCGGCTCTTACGTCACGCACAGAGCCACTTTGCTGTGCCGATTTCATGGTAAAGGGGAGGGTCAATTCACTCAAATTTCATTTTCATAAAACGTGAAACTGAACACTTTCATGACTTGTTAACTGCACAAATTGCTTTAATAACTCATTCTATCATAGAATAAACCATAATAACTTGATTCTATTCCCTATGAATTTCTACTTTAAGAAATACATAGGTGTCCCCCCCCCAAAAAAAAAAATTTAAATAAATAAATAAATAAATAAAACAAAATCAACTCGCTGATTGAAAAAAAACTCGAGTGGGCAAGTAAAATAAGAACATAACGGACATGCAGACAAAGGGAAGCCAAGACAACTAAAGTCCTTTCAAGTATAGACTTTTGACAAGGCCTCTCGTCAGAGCTGAGTTGAATGCACGGTATAGTTGGAACGTTGGAACGTGTAGTGTGCCAACAACTTCTAAAGCATCTCCATGAAAACTCTCTTTTGGCATCGAGGCAATCTGCCTACAGGCCTTCATACAGTGTAGAGACAGCATTGACAAGGGTCCAGAATGATCTGCTCCAATCGCTTGATGATGGAAATGAGGGAATCCTTGTGCTGTTAGACCTCAGTTCGGCATTTGACACCTTGGACCACGAAATGCTTCTACATAGACTGAAAGTAACCTTCGGTGTCTCGGGTTTTCCTGCCAACTGGTTTGCATCGTATCTTCATGACAGGGAACAACGAGTGATTGTGGATGGTGAACTGTCAGAAGCGGGCCCTATTCACTGGGGAGTTCCACAGGGATCCGTCATTGGTCCGCTCCTATTCATATGCTACACAACTCCTCTCCAAGAAATCATAGAAGGCCATGGAGTTTCGTGCATGATGTACGCGGATGACCTACAACTCTATGTGTCAGCAAAGACAGGAGAGCGACACCAAGCTATAGCAAAGCTAGAGGCTTGTCTTCATGACGTGCGGTGTTGGATGAAGACAAATCAACTCGTCCTGAATGACAGCAAGACGGAGGTTCTACACGTAACCTCACACAAGAAGCAATCACAAGAAATACCTCCTGTAAATGTTGGCGAAACTCAGGTCTCATGTTCTAGTGCAGTGAGGGATCTTGGAGTTACACTAGACAGTCATCTATCTCTACGCCAGCATATCAACACGACATGTCGCAACGCCTCGTTCGCACTTTACATAATCGGCAAAGTGCGCCATCTCCTCGACAAGCAAACAACAGAAATTCTAGTCCACTCATTTGTTAGCTCTCTACTGGATAACTGCAACTCTCTCCTGTTTGACATTCCCAAAAAAGACATAGCTAAACTTCAACGAATCCAAAATTCTGCTGCCCGTCTAGTATCACGATCAACGAAGCGCACTCACATCACTCCGGTCCTCAAAGAATTACACTGGCTACCCATCTCCTCGAGAATACAATACAAGCTCCTCATCACGACGTACAAAGCAATTCATGGAACATGCCCCAGCTACCTGTCTGACCTCATCACTCCGTATGTACCAGCCCGACCACTCCGTTCCTCATCTCAACATCTCCTTACCACACCAGCCGTACGAACAAAATCATTTGGTTCAAGGACTTTCTCCAGTGCTGCCCCCAGACTCTGGAACTCTCTTCCCAGCCTCATCCGCTCTGCACAAACCATTGAACAATTCAAATCACAACTCAAATCGTATCTGTTTTCTAATGCCTTTTAATAAGTATGATATAAGTATGTATGTATGCCCATTCATGTAATTTTGTGTTAATGTATATGCCTAAATTGTGTATTATAATGTTTACAAAATTAATTTGCTTATGAATCTAATGTTATTGCTCTTCTGTTTTGCTTGTAAAGCGCATTGATAGTTCTCACCAGTTCTGAAATGCGCTATATAAAAATCAGCTATTATTATTTATTATTATAGTATGCATTATATCCTTCATTAATGAAATCCTGTTCAGTGATTAGTCTACATAGCGTCATGTGACCAAACATAGTAATGCCCATGGAGAAAATGTGCTATACGTGACGTCATTCATGGTATAGTAAGTGCTATACCATGAATGACGTCATAGACGCCGGATGATCATATTGAGCCCATAGCGATGTGTGTTATAAAACTTCCCTGCGAGCAGAGGTCTTGTTTAAGCTTGCGAAAAAAGAGTTATTTAAAAAGAAATACAGAATATTTTCACCCGTGAATATCAATAAGTTCCAAAGAATATTCTAGAGATGCATTTCATGTATAACGTAGCGGTATTTGAATTTAAAAATTCCGACAATGGTGCACATTGTGCATCGCTGTCCTTCTGTGGTCGTGACACTAATTCGTCATTTAACAATCAGCCGCGGTGTGCACTGCACTAGCTGTATGTGTAATGTACGAATAACTATTTTCTCCATACAATTACACGTGTGTATGTAAATCGGGTTCAATGTTCAATGTTCAATGTTCATTGTTTTATTTCTCATGTCACCCTGTCGTAGGGTATTGAAGAAAATCACATTTAGCACAATATAACAAATATATACAGATATATATACACATATTCAAAGCATATATCACAAAATATAAGAAAACTAACATGTAACATAAAACAAACAGGAAGTAAGTTAATTGCAAATTTAAAATCGATCAAAAATATAAACTTTCGAAAATGTGAAGATCATTGAGATGATAAACTCGGTCTTGTCAAATTTAATTTCCCTATACCTTTACTAAAAGGTGATATTACTTTAAGAGTGAAACCGCTATGCAATGATGACCAAATAAATGAACAGTGATACTGACAAGTTAGCAGGAAACTATTAATAATAATCTAAAGTAAGTTTGTAAAAATGAACTATTCCAGAATCAATATAGTAATATACCTAACTTTCATAATTATGGGGCTAAATAATCATTATAACATGGTGTGAAGACGATATTTAGCAATCAAAGACAAAAAAATAAAACGCAATCGCATTATTTATAATAATAATAAAGAAGTAAAAGAAAGAAAACAAGGTCAATCGCAAGCTATGAATTGACCAAGGAAATGTTACTACCAAGAGAATGCACAACAGATATTGAAATATCAATGCAGTAGAGAAGAAAAAAACAAAAAAACAAGAGCAAAAACTATTTACATACAACAAAGGTACTTGTTCAGATCATGCAGTAAACGTGTGCATCAACATATTATAAATGACTATAATACTTTCCGAGTTACCACTATTCGTCAATTTGAAGGATAATCATACATACTACAAATCAGCGTTGTGGCTGCAGACTTTAACTATTTCTTATAGAGTGACATTATGATACAACACAATTTTGATACATTTGCTAATTCCCTATGATTTACACTATTAAATAACTGACTCATTTTCATTACATTCGGTCTCACTCTATAGTATGACTTTATAAAGGTCTTTCTTTCATTATCTAGTACTGGACATTCAAATAGATAATGAAATTCATCCCCTAATTTATTATTGTTACAAAGCTCGCATATGCGATCCTTTCTTTCAATTCCATTATATCTTCCAGTTACTACAGGCAATCTGTGATTTCCACATCGGTTAATTATTCACTTTGATGCGCGCGTTTTGCATTTGGGTGCGCATTAGTTGTTAATGCGCGTAACCATGAATTGAAAGATAGCGCAATACGCGCTCTGCGCTAGGACTATTGCGCAAAGGGGGTCAGTGTCACAAACAGAACATAGTCAGTGCAGTGATGGTTCCATGATCAATGTTTTGTTTTTCTTAATATTTGTCTTTAATTTAATTGAAATCATTTATTTTTGCGATGATTATGATTATGCGAAGGATATAAAACAAATATATCATGCACTATTTCGAGCCACTAGTGAAATTATGGATCCCTCGGTGACAGAAAAGGCACTGATTGCGCCCCTCAGAAATAGTGCTTTTCCTGTCACCTCGGAATCCATAATTTCAACTAGAGGCTCTTGGTGCATGTTTTTGTTTATTATGCAGGAACGACTGGGGAGCGCGACTATCACAGAGAATCGCTCTGCCGTGACGCCTTTGCTCTCCGATGAAATCCTCTACCCTATAGGTAGCGACCAATCAGGAAGCGGGTTCATCACGTACCTCATGCATTATGCATCATTCCCCCGACGCTACACACACATTAGCGTATACCACGTAGTGGTATACACACGTGCGATGCGCTTTAGCTCACAGCTCAGTGCACATCTGACCTTACGTACGTGTACTCGAGTCTATGCATAATTTATTAAATCGAGCCTATGAATATTCATGAGCCATCTGGGGCTAAGTAGTTGAGGAAAGCCGCTCGCGGCTTCACCGC
This sequence comes from Echinarachnius parma, assembly GCA_037951105.1. Lineage (NCBI taxonomy): Eukaryota > Metazoa > Echinodermata > Echinoidea > Clypeasteroida > Echinarachniidae > Echinarachnius > Echinarachnius parma. The sequence goes on along the minus strand of JBAMJV010010367.1, from coordinate 35,275 downwards.
TCGCCAGATAGTCTTCACCACGCGTTCAGTCGTTCCTGCAGCGCAGCCATTCAGACGCGAAGCCTTGTTGCCACCATTGCAATATTGGACAATGCATGTATAATGAACATACATATAATAAGGTAATTTAGACTAATTATTTGCATATTCCATAAATATTATATTATTGTGAACCCAGTACGTTCAAATAATGGGTAGCATATTATTTTTGCTAGGTTTTGGGGGCAACAAATGAATTTCTGATACATGTACTTTACTTTATATATCACCATGGCAACCTTCTCAGATCAAAGATGGCCGCTCGATCTCCAGAGAACCCATTCTAGAAAATATGTGTTCATTCTTCTGGTTATATGGTTTGTTTCATTTCTGATTTTACAATACAATTATAATTTTACAATAAATGAACATACTACAAAAACAAACAAAAACAATTAAAACAAATATCCAGTGTATATAATAGGAAATAAATTAGATACTAAAATAAACAATATACTGTATAACGCCTAACTGTAAAGAAAAGGAAGGAAAATGCAAAAGAGACAACATCCATAACAAAACACAACACTCCTGCATATGTGAAGAAAATCAGATATAATGTAATCCATACAACATAAATGATAGCGAATAACTTGTCTTTTAAAGGGCAATGAAACCCAAGCAAAATGTTGTTTTCATAGTCTTGAAGAGATTAAGAAGAATAATCTCTGAAAGTTAGAGCATAATCGGGTAAGAAACAAGAAAACTACGGTTCCTAGAAAATGTCAAATTTTTCCTATATGGGAAACTCAAATTGGCAACGCACTCTGATAAGTGTGTGGACAACTCCCCATGTTTTGTACACAAATGTTCCCATTTTTACAGTTTTCTTCATAGTCACATTTTTCCATTCCCCCAATTCATGATATGTTATGTATAAAAGCATTCTACAAAACATTATGTTGAAATCGAACGAAGGGTAAACATAACTTTTGAGAAAATTGAACAAAACTGAAATTTTGTGTACAAAATGTATAGGGAGTTGTCCACAACTTTGCCAGAGTGCGTTGCCAATTTGAGTCACTCAAAGAAATACATGCCTCTTTTCAAAGAGCCATAGTTTTCTTATTTCTTGACCGATTGTGCTCAAATTTTCAGAGACTATTCATTATATTTAGTGTATTATAGAACACTTTGTCTGGATTTCATTGTCCTTTAAAGAATTCTCAATGACGTCATAATATTGTCGTACATACGACACAAATTGTCATGGCAAAAATTGTCTTTTTCAGATGTCATAAAGACGTCGTAATCATGTCATCCATACGACAAAAAAAATAGTGAAAAAGGGTATTTAAAGGACATCATAGTGATGTTGTAATAACGTCATCCATAGGACAACAACTAATTGGACAAACTAGTCTTTGGATGACGTCATAATGACGTCGTAATAAGGTCGTCCATACGACAAAAATGAAAAGCGAAGCACCAAAAAGTAAGTCTTTTGAAAATGTCTTAATGACGTCATAATATTGTTGTCCGTACGACACAAATTATCATAGCGAAATTGTATTTTTAAGACGTAATAATGACGTCGTAATCATGTCACCCATACGACAAACAAAGCTAGTAAAAACTAGTCTTTGAAAGACGTCATAATGACGTCGTAAAAAGGTCGTCTATACGCCAACATTAATTACCAAAAATAGTCTTTGAAGGACGTCATAGTTCCGTAATAACGTCGTCCACACGACATAAACCTTAATGTGAATGGGGGTATACTGCATGTATTTCTTTATTTTTATACGTATTTCCCTTACTTATATTTTGTATAATTGCTTTTAGCAGAACACACGAGTGGACTTCAGCCTTCCTCAACCCCCCCCCCCCCCCCCCCCCCTCCGTCCCTCCCTGTCCCCTCATAGACCGACTGGTATGCCAGGTGTGTAGTGTGGTCGGGCTGATTGGAGGAGGGGTGGGGCACACGAATGATAGGGGACATACCTCATGTGTTTCTTCATTTTTACACAGATTTCCCCCGTATGTTTGTTATTACGAATATTACGAATAAATACATGCATAGTTAGTAATATACTATATACTTTTTGATAGATTTGAATTTATTTCTATATTTCAAAATTACATATTATTTTGAAATTGGAATAAACGTATTACTATTAGTAGTAGTAAAAGTGTTTGTTTTTGATGTTGTTGTTGTTGTTTATTTTATTTTATTTTATTTTTATTTTTTTTTATTTTTTTTTTGGGGGGGGGGGGATTATTCAGGAGCACATTCCATCCCGCCCCATAACTACACCACTATCGTATACTTATGATACTCACCGGCTTTACATTGATGGATGCAACTCAGAAAGATTACACCGATCGTCAAGAAAATACGTGTGGAAGCCATCTTGAATCTTGATAATCTGATTACAACAATAAAAGTGATAATGTCAATGACAATATCAGTGATAACAATATAATATGAAATCATTAAGTATTTTCATTACAAACATTTTAGAAGTACGTGCATATTGAGAAATATATATTTTTTTTTTTGATAGATCGATTCCTAGAATGATTGATTAATGTTTTATTTCCAAATTTCACGATTACACATTATTTTCACATTGGAATAAACATGCATAAATTGAAGTAGTAAAAGTAGTGATGGAAGATGTAGTAGGAGTAGGAGTTGTAGTAGTAGTAGTAGTAGTAGTAGTAGTAGTAGTAGTAGTAGTAGTAGTAGTAGTAGTAGTAGTAGTAGTCGTAGTAGTAGTAGTTGTAGTTGTAGTAGTAGTAGTAGTAGTAGTAGTAGTAGTAGTAGTAGTAGTAGTAGTAGTAGTAGTAGTAGTAGTAGTAGTAGTGGGATGGTGGTGGTGGTGGTGGTGGTGGTGGTGGTGGTGGTAGTGGTATTGGCCCATGGTGGTGGTTGTGGTGGTAGTAGTGCTTGAGGTGGTGATATAGATAATAATATTTATCATTAAGTATTTGTATTACAAATATTTTAGAAGTACTTGCATAGTGATTAATATACCGTATTATTTGTGATTGATTGATTGATTGATTGATTGATTGATTGATTGATTGACTGATTTTTTTTAATTTCCAAATTTCACAATATTACACATTATTTTGACATTTTAATAAACATGTAGTAATTCTAGTAGTAAAAAGAAGTAGTGGAAGTGGTAGTAGTAGTAGTAGTAGTAGTAGTAGTAGTTGAGATGATGTTGGGCCATTGTCGGAAAATGACGTTATGCCAATATATCACAAAAATGACGTCGTGCCGATGTTGGGCTGGCGGACATTTTAACCTCGAGCCAACGGCGATATGCCGACATCCGGCAACCAAATTCCGACATCGGCCCGACGTCAGGTGGCTAGCTGGGGTGGTAATGTTTACTCCAGGGGTGGACATGTGCACCTTTTAGGGAACAAATCTGCTCCTTAGTGGGTGCAAGTTTGCACCTCGAAGGGTGGAAATGTTTACTCCAGGGGTGGACATGTGCACCTTTATGGATGCAAGTTTGCACCTCAAAGGGTGGATATGTGCACCTTTTAGGAACCAAATCTGCTCCTTAGTGGGTGCAAGTTTGCACCTCGAAGGGTGGAAATGTTTACTCCAGGGGCGGACATGCGCACCTTTATGGATGCAAGTTTGCACTCGAAGGGTGGAAATGTTTACTCCAGGGGTGGACATGTGCCCCTTTTCAAGGGTGCTCATGTGCACCCCTGTTAAGGAGTGCACATGTGCACTTTAGGCGTGCACAATATGGGACAAGACCGTGCACCCTATAAGGTAGACATGGGCACTCTTGGGGTGTTCATGTGCACCTTTTCAAGTGTGCTCATGTACACGCATGTTAAGGGTGCACATGTGCACCTTTAGGCTACCAAAATATGGGACAAGACTGTGCACCCTATAAGGTAGACATGGGCACTCTTGGGGTGTTCATATGCAGCTTTTCAAGGGTGCTCATGTACATCCTTGTTAAGGGGTGCACATGTGCACATTTAGGCTACCAAAATATGGGACAAGATCGTGCACCTCTAGGGGTGCACAATTGCACTCCTATTTCTTAGTGTGTAGTAGTAGTAGTAGTAGGAGTAGTAGTAGTAGTAGTAGTAGTAGTAGTAGTAGTAGTAGTAGTAGTAGTAGTAGTAGTAGTAGTAGTAGTAGTAGTAGTAGTAAGTTGTAGTAGTAGTAGTAGTAGTAGTAGTAGTAGTAGTAGTAGTAGTAGTAGTAGTAGTAGTAGTAGTAGTAGTAGTAGTAGTAGAAGTAGTAGAAGTAGTAGTATTAGTAGTAGTAGTAGTAGTAGTAGTAGTAGTAGTAGTAGTAGTAGTAGTAGTAGTAGTAGTAGTAGTAGTAGCCTCTTGACGAGGTCGATGTCGAGCCCACTGACATCGACAGGTATCATCGACTGGGAGAGAAGGGCAAACAAGACAGACAGGGCCGCACAATCACAAGACCGATCATCGTCAAATTCGCCGCGTACAGGTCGCGGGCGAAATTCTACGGGCAAGATCGAAACTCAAGAAAACTGGCATATTCATCCTCGAGAATCTCACCACCGAACGACAAAAGCTCCTGAAAAAGGTAAAATACAAATACCCAGGACCAACAAACAGAACATGGACCCAAGATGGGAGAATAAAGGTGAATTCAGACACAAACAGACTTGTCGTTATCACGACGAACAAAGACTGGGAAGAACACATTAAATCCCTACCCTGAACAAAGGTCTACTTATACAACATCCATGTAAAATGTATTAATATATTTACATCCACAATACTACCGTGTAGTAGTATAACTAAGTAGAACACGAACTATACTTGATAATATCTTACTCTAGCCAATTTATCTTGCTTTTGTATCGACATCAACATACATCGTGTCGATTTGCATGTTTTCGGTATTTTTATTTGTTTGTTTTTTGTAGTTAAATTGTGTATTCTGTGTTGTTGTTTGAATGACATGAAGTGTGGCATTTGATTTGAAACTCTCAGATGGAATCAAGAAAAAGTTACACCTTCTTGTGGACATAATTTTTATGTATCATGTGACCCAAATCTGGAAAATATCAATGTTAATCGGTGTCTATATTGCCCAATGTGTACTCTAATCACCCTTCCTTTCAATCAGATTATAGATGATGAGGAATTCAAACGAACCATACATTCTGCATTTAACTATAATCGTCTCACTAATGCTCCACCTTTGGAAGATTATATATTCGATCCATTTCTGTTGTATGATGATACTCCATTACTAGATACATACTAGAGTTCATGTCAATATTATTTTAGTGACACATTTAATAAGGATGTAAATCCTGTCATTACTAAAAATGCCCTATCAATATTTCATTTGAATGCTCGAAGTTTGTCATCAAAATTCTTTGCTGTGCAGGATTATATTCATACATTAAACCATCAATTTTCTATGTATGCCTTTTCAGAAACTTGGTTCAAGCAAGATATACCACCAATATTTAATATGCGAGGATACTCTATGTTGCATAAAGCTAGAGCTGTTAGAACAGGTGGTGGTGTTTGTCTTTATATAAATGATCAAATTCGTTTTAAAGAAAGAACTGATATATTTGTTGATGATAATAATGTCGACTCTTTGTTTATTGAAATAGAAAGCACACATTGCAAAAATGTTTTGGTAGGTGTTGTATACAAGCCTCCAAATATAAATGCTGATATTTTTAATCAATCTTTTAATGAATGCATCTCCCAATTTTTTTGAAATTTTTGAAATTGGTGTTTAAAATATCACTGTAGAAGTATGGTCATTATTATCTTTATCATTGTCTTAATCATGGGTGTTAAAATGATATATGATAGTGAATCTACTCGTTACGTATTTTAAAACGGTAATAAATTTTACGGAATTTTAAATTTCTTTTACTAAGTGTTAAATATCATACATGTCTTCCTTTCTCCTCTTACTCCCTTTTTTCTTCCCTTCTCTCTCTCAACCGCTAGGCCATAATGGGGATTTACCCTCGATAAGCCTCTGGCTTTTTGGTAATCCCCCACATTCTCATTTATTGTTTGTCTAGTAGAATTCTCTCCTTTTTGTTTGTTTGTGAACCTAGTTTTTATCTGTGTTTGTTGTTGTAGTTGTAATCTTGAATCAATTTTATTCATTGTATTTGTTGTTTTTAATGCAGAATGTGGAATAAAATGAAATGAAATGAAATGAATAGCGAGGAAAGATTAAGCCCGTGAGATGGATCCACGTGATCCTGTATACTATAGAGCCATCGATATAGTCTAGGGCATTGAGCTCCAATGGAACTAAGCAAAAGTGGAGGGGAGACATTGCGAGGAAGCGAAGCGACCGATTGGGGAGAGTGTGTCCCCCTCCCACAGTAGGGAGCTTTCGTATTTTGGGGCCTGAAATTGTGCGATTTGGTACACACCTAAGACAGAAATTTCACGTAATATAAAGTATATAAGTATGGAACCAAACATACTTAATGACAAAGGAGGGGGACAATCTCCTCCCCTTTCTAATGTGGGGGACAATCTCCTCCCCTTTCTAATGTGGGGGACATAATATTCCAATTTTATTTGCATTCAGCGCATATGGACCGAATTTACTAAAAGATATATTATTTCAAATTATTTTATTTTCCGATGATAGTATATATCAGTATTTCAGAATATGCGCGCAAAGCGCGCGGCAAAAATTCAGATTTACAGTCCTTTTCAAACTAAAAAAAAAAACAGCTATGCTCGGGTCCCTTGAATTAGTTTCAGTAGGCCTATGCTCAACTGATGCAGATCATTATCGACTCTGGAGAAGATGACTGGTGCTCCTTCAATCATCATCATCAACAATATGCCTAGATTATGCATCATGAATTAATGGAACGGGTGCATTTGGAGTGAAGAAATTAGTAAAAGAAGTTTGTCTTTACCTAGACATTTACGACTACGTAGTGCAGCTATGCGCCTTTATAGCCTGCATGAAGGCGTCAAAATTATCTATAAAAGCGGGAGGCAGATTCAAGATCCTAAAAGGGCCCTTGGTATGATAAACGATTTACCATGCTAGGAAGTTTGTTAGGCCTGTACGCGCTCTATGTCTTCTGAAATGCGGTGAGCGTCGATCCTCGCGCACGGGACTGAAAATTTGCATAAGGCGCTATATTGGAAGGATTCTTCAAACTGATATACGGTAGGTGCGCTATTGCTAGTACTAGGGAACGACTGTTATGTTCTTGGTTATTATCATTGATAATGATTATTATCACACATTAAATAAAACGTGATAATAATGAATGATATACATTGTAGACACATTTGGTTTCATGTCGGGTCGTCATTTTTTTTTTTTTTTTTTTTTTTGCCAAACGATTGGGGGGCAAGTGCCCCCCCCCCCGTGCCCCCCCCCCCCCCCCGTAGCTACACCACTGATGTCGACCCTGCGTACAAAACCTTTTATGATAAATTGCGTACCGTTTGTAAAGCCAATCAGAAGACACAGGTCCCATCTCGTAAGAAGAGGAAGATTACTCCTATTAAACCATGGATCACAAAAGGTATTCTTTATTCGATAGATAGAAAGCAGAGACTATTCAAAAAGTATTTGTATAATCAATCTACAAAAAATGCAATTACTTATAAGCAGTATAGAAACAAATAAAATTCAGTTATACGCTTATCTAAAAACAATATTTTGCTGAAAAGTTAAAAATGAACCAGAAGAATTTGAAAAAAATCATGGCAAATTATAAATGAAATGTTGGGAAAATCTAAAAAACGCACATTACCTTCATTTTTAATATCTAATGGCCGTAAAATTAAATCAGAGAAAGGTATGGCTGACATATTTAATAATTATTTTTGTAATATTGGTACCACAATAGGAACAAATCTTCAGGAAACTCAGAAATTCAGAATTCAGAAATTCAGGGAACGTTCTTTATTTTTCTTAGCCACAAATCAATGTGAAGTTATAAGTATTGTAAATAATTTGAAAAGTTCGTTTTCTTCTGGTCTTGATGATTTAAATTTATGTTTCCTTAAATATGTGATATTAATGTATATCGCGACCATTGACTCATATATTTAATCTTTCATTAAGTACTGGAATTGTTCCCAACTCTTTTAAATCAGCAAAGATTATCCCTGTATATAAGAAAAATAACCCAAATCAAGTTGAAAATTATCGCCCTATATCTCTTTTGTCGCCTATATCAAAAATCCTTGAAAAAATCGTTTATAATAGATTAATGCAACATATAAATGCAAATAATATACTTACTCAAAACCAATTTGGGTTTAGACCACAATATTCCACAGAAATGGCTCTTTCATACGCCGTTGAACAAATAATATCTGCTTTGGACAAACAAGAAAATACTATAGGCATCGATTTAAGTAAAGCATTTGATTCTTTGGACCATCGCATTCTTTTATACAAATTGCAGTTTTATGGAATTAGAGGAGCACCATATGAATGGTTTAAAAATCTTTCCAGAAGAAAACAACGTACTTATTTTAATAATGTATATTCCGAATTCCTATCTGTCAATTTTGGTGTTCCGCAAGGGAGTATACTCGGCCCCCTACTGTTTCTTCTTTATATAAATGATATTGCTAATACCTCACAATATTTGCATTTTATATTGTATGCTGACGATACAAATATTTTTGTTTCTCAAAATGATATAATGACACTTGGTAATATTGTTAATCGTGAATTACACGAGGTTTCAAACTAGTTTATAATTTCTTATGTATTTCTTTGTTTTTTTAAACTTATGTATTTTATTGTTTTTGTTGTTTATTTTATTTCTAACTATAATTCATCTATTTTGAACCCGCAAACAAACATATAAAATGTAAACAAGGCCAAATAACCAATGATATACTTCCTTTTACGAAAACTGATATTTCCATATGTTTTGTACACAAATCACGAAATTGAGCGATTTTCGGGCTGACATGCATAGACAAAAGGTCACGTGACTTCGTAACGGTATGTCCGATTTTCAAATTCTTTGTTTTAAAATATGCGCAAGACCCAAAAGAAAAAAGTCACCAAGCAGCGGCGCGCCATCTTACAGCGTTTTGGAGCAATACCTAAAATTGCGGAGGGGGGGGGGGGGGCATAATGGCCCCCCCGGCCTTATTAGGGTTAAACGTAAGCTTCTCCCGACCATATTCAATTATTTCTTTATTGAAAATAATCAAGTTCATGATGTAAGTATAAGACGTAAACATAAATTATACTTGCCATTATTACGTTTAACTTTAACTCAAGCAAATTCAATTCGATATCATGCATCAGTTCTTTGGAATTCTTTAGACTCATCAATACAACAATTACCTTCCGTAAATTGCTTCAAGAAAACATTGAAAATAATTGTAATGAATTCATTGTGAAATTATACTTTGAAAATGTTCTATCCATCGTATACAAATTAGTTCACACCAATAAACTAGTGTGTGTGTGTATTTTTTTTTTCTTTTTTTTTCTGATTTTTAATTGATGTTTTTGTTTTCTTTGTAATTGATTTATTTTGCATTATCTTTTAAGTTGTATTTATTGTATGGGGCACTTTATATACAAGGATAGCTTTCTAAAGTGATCCCCAGTACACATTTTACACTGTATTATATCTTGTATTTTAAATTGTGAATAAACTGAAATTGAATTGAATTGAAATTGAATTTAAACCGAGAATAAGTCTCTTCTCAACGACAATTTACATTATTTTTTTTTAACGCAAGCGCCAATTTACGTGAGCTTTCGTGGATTGCATATAGTATATCAACAAACTGTTGGGTCACGTAACCCAACACTTCGTAGACTTGGGTGACCTGTTTCACGAAAAGGCGCAAAACGTGAACGTGATACGTGATACGTGACTGTTCGTTGCAAGCCATATAAACCTGTGCATAGCGACCACAAAATTAGCGCTTGAACGACCGAGTTGATGCCTTGGTCGATCAAGCGCTAATTTTGTGGTCGCTATACACAGGTTTATATGGCTTATATGGCATCAACTCGGTCGCCTCTGGTTGATCAAGGCTCCAATACTGAGCATGCCAAAGCGTAAACAAACATTTAAATGACAATGATCTTCAGACAGACCAACACAAAGTACTTCGAACTTATAAACAAAGAGTATTCGTGCCTATCACTGATGCTGATACAAAAAATGCGTCGAACAAAGGCACTTCACTAAAATTACAACATAATCTAGCAAATAGTTAAATTAGCCGAATTTAAACACCGAAACATTTTGCAATGTCACAATAGCCTAAATAAACCCAAATAAACGTCAACATAAACATTTTATGTTGCGTTCAAAGCATAATACATGCGCATAAGCTTAGCTGATTCTCTCATGATGATTAAATAAATGACACATTTTGACATTTTAATTTCACTTAAAAATAGTATGCAAACATTTAACATAATTTAAAGGGACAGTCCCTCTTTTACAAAACGTCTGAACAGTTTCCAGTTGACGGATGGGGATGAATGAAACACACACACAAAAAAAATCAGATCGAACAGCCCTATAATTTGGATTCTATGAATGAAAAACGAATGCGTCCGTCCATCAAACTATATATCGGTCAATAAAGGAGTTTAACTGATTTAGCATAATATTACAACTATATTGTACTCATTCTTGTAAAGGTATTGTGAAGCCGACATTTGTAAAGGTATGTCACGGAAAAAAATCTTTAAAATGAAAAATATGTAATTACATGTAGTCAGTTTAAGCGAGGTTTGGTTATTTTGCCTAGTGTGCGGTCATGCTATTCTTATGTGTGCGCGGGTCACGTAGCTAGCGCGGGTCACGTATAGGGGTCACGCATCGCGTTGTGGTACTTCGTGGAATCAGTATACGAACTTCCTCACTGGGTGAATATACGTATAATGCACAATTGTTTGTTGGACGACGGTTTATTAGTTTTAGGTTTATAACTCCACGAAAAAGAGATTTCAAGCCCTAACTTTTTCAGGCATGCTATTAAATGACATTTTCTTTCATATAAGACAATAATCTCGCAACTTTTGAAATTTGGCTTGCAAAAGAGGGAATGTCCCTTTAAAATATAATGCCAATAATAACTCCATTTTTTTTTTTTTGGTATGCATGCAGCAAACACTAAATGAAACTATGGACACGTGTGTGTACAGATGTCAATTAATTAAACATGTGCATATAGGCACAAAATGCGATCAGAAGTTCAAAATGGCCGCAAACCTGTCTAATGCGACCACCTGTCTATAGCGACCACTTTTCACCGGTCCCTTGGGTGGTCGCTATAGACAGGTTTGACTGTAGTAGTAGTAGTAAGTTGTATTAGTAGTAGTAGTAGTAGTAGTAGTAGTAGTAGTAGTAGTAGTAGTAGTAGTTGTAGTAGTAGTAGTAGCAGTAGTAGTAGTAGTAGTTGTTGTAGTAGTAGTAGTAGTAGTAGTAGTAGTAGTAGTAGTAGTAGTAGTAGTAGTAGTAGTAGTAGTAGTAGTAGTAGTAGTAGTAGTAGTAGTAGTAGTAGTAGCCTCTTGACGAGGTCGATGTCGAGCCCACTGACATCGACAGGTCTCATCGACTGGGAGAGAAGGGCAAACAAGACACACAGGGCCGCACAATCACAATACCGATCATCGTCAAATTCGCCGCGTACAGGTCGCGGGCGAAATTCTACGGGCAAGATCGAAACTCAAGAAAACTGGCATATTCATCCTCGAGAATCTCACCACCGAACGACAAAAGTAGAAGTAGAAGTAGTAGTAGTAGTAGTAGTAGTAGTAGTAGTAGTAGTAGTAGTAGTAGTAGTAGTAGTAGTAGTAGTAGTAGTTGTAGTAGTAGTAGCAGTAGTAGTAGTAGTCGTAGTCGTAGTAGAAGTAGTAGTAGTAGTAGTAGTAGTAGTAGTAGTAGTAGTAGTAGTAGTAGTAGTAGTAGTAGTAGTAGTAGTAGTAGTAGTTGTAGTAGTAGTAGTAGTAGTAGTAGTAGTAGTAGTAGTAGAAGAGGAAGTTGTAGTAGTAGTAGTAGTAGTAGAAGAGGAATTTGTAGTAGTATATTTACCTTTGCTATGTCTTCTATAACCTGTCGCTTGAATGTATAAATAATTATATACACATCATTATGTTCTGAAACCTTCTTTGGTATAATGTCCTGTTCTAATGAAAAATCCTTTCCATGCAATCGAATCTTTGGATATACTCGATCTACACACACGTTTCCTGTTTCTGATACCAATGTTAATGTCTCGAGGGACCTTAATTCCACAAGCTTTGCTTTCAACCTAGGTCACCTCATCTTTCTATTGTAACGCCATATTCTGTCAATTTTGTTATCTTCATGTCATATTTGTAATGTGTGTTATATAAAAAAGATAAATAAAATAAACTTGAAACTTGAACTTGAAACTTAATAAAGCCAATCACGTCATCATTCCATTTGATGCGTTAAGAGCTAGTATTTACTCAACACTCTACATTAAAGCAGGTGGTTATTTATGAGGTATTATGATCGTATAATGATGTTCAATGTTCAATGTTCAATGTTTTATTTCTCATGTCACCCTGTCGTAGGGTATTGAAGAAAATCACATTTAGCACAATATAACAAATATATACATATCTATATACACATATTCCAAATATATATCACAACATTGCTAAACAATATAAGAAAACTAACATGTAACATAAAACAAACAGGAAGTAAGTAAATTACAAATTTAAAAACGATCAAAAATATAAACTTTCAAAAATGTGATGAATATTGAGATGATAAACTCGGTCTTGTCAAATTTAATTTCCCTATACCTTTACTAAAATGTGATATTACATTAAGAGTGAAACCGCTATGCAATGATGACCAAATAAATTAACAGTGATACCAACAAGTTAGCAGGAAACTATAAATAATAATCTAAAGTAAGTTTGTAAAAGTGAACTATTCCAGAATCAATATAGTAATATACTTAACTTTCATAATTATGGGGGCTAAATAATTATTATAATATGATGTGAAGACGGTATTTAGCAAACAAAAACAAAAAATTAAACGCAATCGCGACGTATATAATAATAATAATAATAATAAACAAATAAAAGAAAGAAAACAATGTCAATCGCAAGCTATGAATTGACCAAGGAAATGTACAACAGATATTAAAATATCAATGCAGTAGAGAAAAAAAAAACAAGAGCAAAAAAATATTTACATACAACAGTACAACAAAGGTACTTGTTCAGATGATGCAGTAAAAGTGTGCATCAACATATAAATGACTGTACTTTCCAAGTTACCACAATTCGTCAATTTGAAAGATAATCATACATACTACAAATCAGCGTTGTGGCTGCAGACTGTAACTATTTCTTGTAGAGTGCCATTATTATACAACACAATTTTGATACATTTGCTAATTCCCTATGATTAACACTATTAAATAACTGGCTCATTTTCATTACATTCGGTCTCACTCTATAGTATGACTTTATAAATGTCTTTCTTTCATTATCTAGTACTGGACATTCAAAGAGATAATGAAATTCATCCCCTAATTTATTATTGTTACAAAGCTCGCATATGCGATCCTTTCTTTCGATTCCATTATATCTTCCAGTTACTACAGGCAATCTGTGATTTCCACATCGGAGCTTTGCTAAAGCAATTCTCAATGAGGGCGGCATTAATATCAAATATGGTTCCATAATTAACTTACTTTTAAAAATTCGGTAATTTAAACAACATGTACTATCGTTAATTTTACTGTGCCAATTTTGAGAATATGTATCACTCAATCTTAGTTTAAGGGATGATTTCATCCATGAACTACTTACTTTTTCATATTCATACCACAAATTTGACATACCTAATTTATGCAAAACAGTATGTACATATCGAGTCCATTTAGAGGAAAATATATCATTATCTCGCAGGAGTTTCAAAATATTACACACTGTCGTGGAATACTTGACTTCTTTACCAGATATAGTTCTGAACGTTACCAGTAGTTAACCATTCTTTCTTTTACAATTAAAGATATTTCAAACCGACCTAATTCACCAAGTGCCATGCTATTCATCGTGCTTTTTCTCAATCTTAACAATTGCTTACAATATTGTGCATGCAAGGCCTCGATCTGCGCAATATTTTTAACCCCCCAGACTTCACTTCCAAAAATAAGTACGGGCACCACTATCCGATCAAAAAGTTCTACCTGTATGTCTAAAGGAAGTCTTAACTTCCTAGATTTTATTATCAGACTATACATAGCTCTTTTAGCTTGAGTAATTTGCTTGTTCTGGGCTTTTTTTAATGTATTGTTATAATTAAACACTACGCCAAAGTATGTGTACTCATCAACCACCTCTACTTCTTCTCCGTCAAACATAAACGGTTCATATTTTTTAACTTTTCCTTTGGAAAAAATAACTACTTTCGTTTTACTAACATTAACTTTTAATAACCACAATTTACAATATTCACTAACGGCATCCAATGCTGATTGTAATTCACATTCATTAGTTGCTAAAACTATTGTATCATCTGCATATAATAATGAGAAAAGTTTCATGAACACTTCAATCCCATTATTGGACATTGCACTTTTAAAGGGATAGTTGAGTTTTGGTAGAGAGGGCGCTAGACTACTTAGTTTTTTTGGTGAGGTAATGAAAAACAGAGTGTAAAATTTAAAAGAGCATAATATTTAAATAATAAAATCATCTTTGTTTGATCAAAATCGGTTCAGAGACGGCTGAAATATCCATAAATATAACAATTTGTAATAAAGCTGGGGCCCCAGGTTTATTAGAGAATTTTGAACCAGCCGTTAAAAATTCAAAAAAATGCTTCCTCTTTTCAAAAAGTTACAAAATAGGTATTTAAATAGTTGTTGGTTATTTCTCTATCTAATCACTATTTCAACAAAACATCACATGCACAATATTTTATTCAAAATGGTTGAAACCGATGAGTGTTTAGAGAGCGCCCTCTTACGTTTTAACGGCTCTTTTTGAATGATAACATGATCTTTACTACGTCATTTGTAAGGTTGTGTTCCTTTCTAGTTATAACTATTAGTTTGTAATGTAATGATGCAGGTTTTGGTTACTAAAATTCAGTTTCACCAAAACTGTACTCTCCTTACCAGAACTCAACTATCCCTTTAAGTTTTTTTTGGCAACAAATCAACACCTGGATATCTATCTTTAATAAATAATTCAAAATCATTTATGTACAATGCAAAAAGTAAGGGGGATCAATTCTCCCCTTGTCTAACGCCAATGTTGCAACTGAAGTAATCAGATCTTTGAGAATCTTTCACAACACATGATTTCAAATTTGCATACATATTATGAATGACTTTAAATAGTTTTCCTCGAATGTTTTGCTGTAAAAGTTTACACCAAAGTAATGCTCGATCTATCGAATCGAATGACTTTTTGTAATCTATAAAGGAAAATTATATATTTTTTCTGTGAGATAAATACAAATCTAGGATCGAATGAAATACAAATACGTGATCTACAGTCGAATATCCCTCTCTAAAACCTGTTTGCTTCTCACCGATTAAAAAGTTCTCATTCAAAAATGTACTTAATCTATTATTTATTATCGATGTAAACAATTTCCCAATACACCTTAAAAGTGTAATTCCACGATAATTGTCAGGGTCGTTCGGCGACCCTTTCTTTTTATAAATTGGGCAAATTAAACCTATAGTCAAATCTGTTGGTATAATTCCCGTGTCCAAAATTGTATTAAACAATTTAGTGATTACTCTAATTAGAGATTCATTACTATTCTTTAAACATTAATTTAATATTAAGTCTATGCCACACGCTTTATTGTTTTTTAACTTTTTAATCTGACAAACGACTTCTTCCTCATAAATCGGTTTATTAAAATCATAATTGTCGTTTGACACTAAAGCATATCAATCAAAAGAAAAATCTTCCTTTTCATCATTTTCATATAATGTATCTTTTTTATTCAAATCCCTAAAATGGGATTCAAATACTAAAATACCAACTGTATTTTTTTCCTTTTTATCTTTTACTCTTAAATTTAATATTTTCCAATATTCTTTCGGATCTTTTGATTTTAGAGCACGAAGCTTCTTATGTAAATCCTTAAGATAAACATTGCGTTCGTGCTTTAATGTTTTCCTATACAATAACTTCACGCTCTCCAACTTTTCCTCATCATCTAGACTACCTTTTGAACGTTTGCATATTTTCAACCAAAAGAATGATTGGTTCCGATTTGCATTTTCCGTCTTGCAACCAATTGCAACTTTACAATAGATTACAACTCGTTCTGAAATGTGGTCCAGACTGAGCGCTCCAACCATTGCTCCAGTCACTGAGCTAAATGTATCAAGCTCTACAGCTGAATATGAGTTATCTAGCCGTAATCTTCATAATTTTATCCCTTGCAGATTCTGTGTTTTATCTTAATTATTCTTGCAAATGTATGTGTGATTTGTGATATTCATTTGTTTATAATATAGATTTTCCCAGTCAAATTCGTAAAAACAGCAGCCAAACTGACATTGGTTTCAACCATTTTTCATACAAAACTATTATGTGATGTTTTGTTGAAATAATTATTAAATAGAGAGATCATCGACAACAATTTAATAACCTCTTTTGAAAATTTTAGAAATAGTGTAAGCATTTTTAAAATTTTAAACAACAATCATCGAATAAATCTGTTTGATATTTTAGCCGTTTCTGAACCGATTTTGATGAAATAAAGTTTATTCTGTCATTAAAATACGGTATGCTCTTTCAAATTTTACACTCAGTTTTTCATTATCTCACAAAAACATTATCTTGTGCAGCGCCCTCTTTACCAAAACTGAACTACCCCTTTAAAACAGCTATTACAACTCGTTCTGCAATGTGGTCCAGACTGAGCGCTCCAGTTATTGCTCCAGTTACTGAGCTATCATGCTCTACAGCTGAATATGGGTTATGGGCAATTCCACGAAAAAGTGGACATGAACTCAAAAAAACAATTGGCTCTATTTCAAATCCTATTGATTTTTTCTGGATTATTTTTCCATAAAACATGATCCTATGATTATATCTTTCAGTTCACATGATTTTTTATATTCTCGGGTGTCTCCATATAGGAGAAACGGAAACCAAACATGAAACAAAACACATGGGACTACCCTGGGCAAATTTCAGGAAGATCCATATATTTTGCAAATTTTCTGGTATTTTTATTATTTAAGGCACCAAATTTGATGACTGATAATCAAAGTACGTTTTCAGATTAAAATTTCAGTCTTTTGAGTGCTCTAAAGTATATTTTTTAATTAATCAAATCCTCCGGCCTAACTGTAATGTCCGTGACGCTGAAAAATGTAATGTACGTGACGCAACGTTTTGTTGTCTAGAATCTAGATCACATATACCTGGCCCGTTTCGCAAAATCCAACTTGGATTCAATTCATCATTGCCTTGTCTATAATTGAATACCTAAATCACCTTTGTGAGGTCTCAGAACTCACAGATTTTTGCAAAGATATATATGGATGCAAAAAGTCGTGTCCAAAAAATGTAATGTCCGTGACGGCGCACATTTTGCAGAATTACTCAGTAACGAATTGGATAAATGTTCTGAAACTTTTGTTGCATACTTAACCAGGCTATTGCTTTGTAATCAAAATAAAAGTTAGACTTAGGTAGAGGTATGAATTAGTAGTGGCAATGGAAAGTCATGAAAATACTGTCTGTTTGTAATGTCCGTGACGCTGGAGTTGCCCTTATGCAGCCGTAATCTTCATCACTTGGTATCTGTTTTTTCTTAAATCTAAACTATTATTGCTAATGTATTTGTGATTTGTGATATTAATTTGTCTATATTCATTATGTTATACGACAATAAAAGCAAACAAACAAACGAAGAATGCTGCAACCTTTATAACTGCAATTGTTGTTCCAATTCCCAAAACAAGTCCACCAAGTATTGACAAACTAAGACCAATATCTTTGACCGACCATTTTGCTAAAATTATAGAAGGTTTTATGGCAAAATGGATATTGCAAGACATTGGACAACAAATTGACCAGTTTCAATTTGGAAATAGAAAATGTTTATCAACATCTCATTGTTTAATTAATATTCTTCATCATTTGTATTTAAATGCCGAGACCCCTAAAACATTGTCAACAATTCTTTTAACTGACTTTAAGAAAGCTTTTGATCGAATTGACCACACCGTAGCTATAAGCAAGTTACATCAAATAGGGGTCCAATCCTCAGCAATAACCTGGATTTGTGACTTCCTTTCTTGTCGTACACAATGTGTTCGTTACCATGGTGTTCTGTCTGACTCATGTACTATTCATGCTGGAGTCCCTCAAGGTACAAAGCTGGGTCCTTTAATATTTTTAATTATGATTAATGACTTTAAATTAGATAATGACATACACATTTTTAAATATGTTGATGATCTAACAATGATTGAGTGCCGCAAACTTGCCCAAGATTCACAAATGCAGGAGGCTGCTGATAACTTATCTGTCTGGGCTGATGATAATAAAATGAAACTAAATCCTATAAAATGTTTGACAATGGATATTTTTTTCTCTAGGGCACCAGTTAATAGGACGAGTATAATTTTAGAGAATTGTTTATTGGCAACAGTGAGTGAAGTTAAATTATTAGGAATTACTATACAAAATGATTTAAAGTGGGATGCTCACATAAAAGACATTGAAAAAAGGGCAAGTGCAAAATTATATATGCTCCGTTCTTTGGTTAAATATGGTCTTCCACAGGAAGACCTTATCACTGTTTTTGTTGGTTATATTCGCCCTTTACTTGAATATGCCAGTCCTGTTTGGAGTGGAGGACTCACACAAAGTCAAAAAGAGAGATTAGAGAGAATTCAAAAGAGAGCGTTGCGGATAATTTTTCGTAGGGATTATAATGATTATACAAATGCACTTGAACAATCCCAACTTCAAACACTAGATAAAAGGCGTCAAGATTTATGTGTTACTTTCTTTCAAAAAACATTATCACTCACCGACCAATTTCAACAATTTCTCCCACAAAAACAATGTACTACAACACTTAGAAACTCAAAGAAAATTCCGGATTTTAAATGTAAAACAAATCGAATGCAAAATAGTCCTATACCAAATTTGATTCGCCTGTATAACAAAAGCTGATTTGCTCGTGTTTATATTCATTGTAATATTTTGTAATCGTAATGTTCTGATTTGCGTTCATTCGTTTAATGATTATGTTTATTGTACCAATATGTGTTAAACTATATTTAATTACTATTTTATTCTTTGAATTTGTTCAGTTTATATAGTAGTGCATAATTGGACTTAATCATTTCTTTCAAGAATTATGTTCATTAACTGTTTTTAACTGGTTATGGTATTTATGCAATATTAATAAGACACGATTTTAAATGTTCTGTGATTTTTATAATGTATATATGACAAACTTTTGTAACTCATGTGCAATTCAGTTGTGAAACTGCCATTCATGGAGCAATAAATACCATTTATCTATCTTTCATCTATCTATCTAACTTGAATGAGGGCAAAACATGCAGGGTCAAAACGTCCCCATCCCCGAAAGGGAAGAAAAAATGGTTACGTATCACCCCTAACTTTCTGTATGTGGGCCCTGTTGCAGAAAGAGATACAATCAATCGTAAGTTACAGTTGATTGCAAGTCAGAAAATTAAACCAATCAGATTTGCGCATTTAGAACACATGATCGGACTTACACATTAATCGTAACTTACAATCGATTGTATCTCTTTCTGTGACTGGGCCATGATACTTTAGTAGTACGCCCATATTGTATTTCCATTTATATGAATAAATTCAACATAAAATCGCTGTGAATCGGATACAGTATAATTTCTCCAGATTCTCTTTGCATACAAATTAGCAAGATACAATGATTGCGCCATCACATGATAAATAAAATACAAATAATCGGGTGGGGTGGTACTTCGCTGTCCGAAAATGGTATAATCTTTGTAAATGTGTCATTAAAATTGTGTGCTCTTTCACATTTTACACTTAGTTTTTCATTACCTCAAACATATTTCTCGAGACGCCCTGTGAACTAAAACTAAACTATCTTTTTTAAATACACCCAAATGGTTTTGAAATTGTTTTTCATGATCTTTCTGATGTGTAATTGTTTTAACTAAACATGACATTCACATTTCTTGACAAAAAATGTGTTAAAAAGTAAAATGTCTGGAGGGTTCCCTCCTGTGTTAACGGCTGCATTTTGAATGAAACTGATAACTAATACAAGTTTCAGTTATTAAACTTCTGTCTGACCTAAACTGTACTATCCCTTTAGTTACAACTCACATTCACAATAAATGTATACGATGCCATGTTACATGCATGTAGTCCGAATCGACCAAACTCACGAGTAACTTGCTAACTCTTATACTAATAGAAGATAGTATATAAAACTGTGTTTTTTTCCTTCAAAATCCACTTCGTCATTAAGACATTTATTATTTAATTTCAAAATAGTAAGGATTATAAAGACTGTGTACAAAGTGCCATATATATATAAAAAAGTTAAGTTAAAGTTAAAGTGGCCAGTTCTCTGGTAACTCGTGTGATTAACTTTCCCTTCTCCATTCTATAAATGCCGAGCGTCTGGCTACAAGGCAGAAGGTACCATTTTTAAAGTCTTTGGTATGACCCGGTCTGGGTTCGAACCCGGGACCTCCCGTGCATGAGGCGGACAATCTAACCGCTAAGCCACCATGCTCGGTGGCTTAGCGATATATATTTTTTTTTTTTTTATTTAAAAAGGACATACTAATTGGGGCCATCATTTGACCATAATTATGACATTCAGATTCAGTTATGGTAACTGAATCATAATAATAAGTCTTAACGAACATTATTGTATCATTGTGATGTGCACAAGTATTGTTTATCAATATCAGCTACGAAATGAAGAATGCATTTCAATAATAAAAAATACAGTAGTATAATACATAATGTGTACAAGTCAAAAATTGTTGAAATAAGATTAAGAATTCAAAACAAGTAACAAACTTCTACAATTATAACTAAGTTATGTCATTTGAAGTACATTTTTGCAGACAGAATTACATGCTTGATACAAATTGAAGCCGACAAAAAGATCGACACCCTAAATGTGAAATCTGATGTGGACATAGGGGTACGGGCACATTTTCCCCCAAGTGGTGCAGCTAAGGTCTTTGGGCGGAATAATTATCCTTCCGGTTTTTTTTACCTGACAAGCAAAATAGTACAAATGGTCTACAGTATTGTTTATCAATATCAGCTACGAAATGAAGAATGCATTTCAATAATAAAAATACAGTAGTATAATACATAATGTGTACAAGTCAAAAATTGTTGAAATAAGATTAAGAATTCAAAACAAGTAACAAACTTCTACAATTATAACTAAGTTATGTCATTTGAAGTACATTTTTGCAGACAGAATTACATGCTTGATACAAATTGAAGCCGACAAAAAGATCGACACCCTAAATGTGAAATCTGATGTGGACATAGGGGTACGGGCACATTTTCCCCCAAGTGGTGCAGCTAAGGTCTTTGGGCGGAATAATTATCCTTCCGGTTTTTTTTACCTGACAAGCAAAATAGTACAAAATAATGGTCTACGCCACTTTGATGTCCAAATAATGATTCATATGTTGTGATGGTTTAGTCCGAAAATATAACGTTTTCGCTATATAATATTGATCTAAAATTACCTGATTTTAATCGAATGTAACATGAGCTTGCCTGAATTTGCCAACGAATTTTGACCGGAGTTTGCACGACTTTAAGCTGCTTTTGCCTAGCTGTTTACAAAATCGTCTCGGGGGGGGGGGGGGGGGGCTGCAGCAGCTGGCCCCCACCCCGCACGCCTATATGATGTATGAGTGTGGAAAAGGTGGACGAAATATAATATAACTTCGTTAAAAGTAGTGTTGAGTATTGATATATATTGATATATATAAGTGCCCCCCGATATTTGTTTGTGAGATAATGAAAAACTGACTGTCGAATTCGAAAGAACATACAATTTAAATGACAGAATAAACTGTATTTGGTCAAAATCGGTTCAGAAACGGCTGAAATATCAATAAAAATATTTGTATTCAAAATGTTTTTCACCGGCAATCACCGGGCGATATTTAGACTTTTTAGAAAAATTTCAAAAAATGCTCGAAGACTACTTTGCAAAAAATCAGAATAGGTTTTTAAAAAGTCGTTGATGATATCTGTATTGAATCATTATTTTAGCAAACATGAAATGCACAATTTTGTATGAAAAAATTCAATGATTTTTTTAAATAGCGCCCTCTTGAGTTGTAGCGACTCTTTTTGAATGATAACAGGGGTT
Source organism: Echinarachnius parma (assembly GCA_037951105.1). NCBI lineage: Eukaryota > Metazoa > Echinodermata > Echinoidea > Clypeasteroida > Echinarachniidae > Echinarachnius > Echinarachnius parma. The sequence continues at coordinate 12,875 of JBAMJV010010367.1, read as the reverse complement.
TTACTTGGTCGTTTGTAATTGTGTATACTTTTCAAGCATGGTGAAGTTATAACTATTATTTTGTACCGTAATGGTGCAGGTTTTGGTTACTAAAGTTAAGTTTGACCAATACTCAACTATCCCTTTAAATGAAAGACGATTTAATTGACACAATGTACAAATCAGGTCCAGCTGGTGGACCGTTCTCCAGAACAAAAACAAACAAGAAAAGTGTTTCACTTTTCACAAAATCAATGTCAATTTACAATGCAAAAACTTGTTTTCATATAATGTAATCGCTTTAAACCAATAATAATCATCATTCAAATATTGGAAACTTATGAAAATCAGTCTATCTGTGGTTTGGTAAGACTAGATTGGTAACTCTTAAACAAATTATTCTGCATTCAATTAAAATTCAAATATGAAACAAAATGTACAGAGAGAATGTCAAGTTTGATAATAAAAAAAGTATGTGAAACCGAGTATAATTATAATACATTCACTGTAATTGAGTATGAAAACTAGTTTCACAAAACTGAAAGACATTTTTGAATTGGCATAATGGAAAAATAAGTCAAGCTGGCGGACCGTTTCATCACATGCAACAACAACAAAATTAATTAATTTTGTTTTTAATAATAAGTGTCAATTTACAATGCAGCCACGTGTTATATGCATAGTCTAATATTAATATTTGTTCATCATCATACAAATAAGTGGAAGAAACTGTGGAAGAATAATCTCTCAATGCTTTGGTAAAACTGGATAATTGACAATGACTTGTAAAACAAAGGAAATGCTGATGGTAGGGGCAGCTGGGCAATTCCACGCCAAATGAGCCAAAAGTGGAAAAAATCAAATGAGGATTATTTCTGATCTTGTTTATTTGTTCTGAATTATTTTTTAATAAATCATGATCACATAATGATATCTTTCAGTTTACATGATAAAAAAAAATATTGGACGTCTCCTGATAGGAGAAACAGACACCATACATGAACATATACACATGGGACTACACAGTGCCTATTTCTAAATTTTCTTCATTTTTTGCATTCCTTTGTGGTATTTTTCTGTTTAAAGGTACCAAATTGGATGATTGAATATCACAATGTGTGTTCAGGTGATAATTTCAGTATTTTGAGAGCCCTAAAGTATATTTTGAATGAATCAAAAACTCTGTCCTTCCGTTACTGTCCTTCCGTTACCGAACAGTGAAGCAATTAACTTATTGTAATTAATATACCAATAAACATATTTTTTTCATATAAGTTTCGTAATACTCTTTGAACATTAGGGAATGGACTATGAGCCAATATAACATGATAGTCCTCTTAACTTCACAGAGATTGGATCATAACTAAAGAACTTGAAAATCCATGTCCGTTTTGCCGTCCTTCCGTTACCGACCTCATTAGTGTCCATAACTAATAAACGTAATGCAAATTTTTTTTTTTTTTAAATAGGAAATCAAAGGTGTCCCACCAAGAGTCTCAGAAATGCACTTCACAATGATGAATCATAAGCAGGATCCTGGAATTATTTGATTAATTTCCAAAATTGCGTCTGAATGTCCTTCCGTTACCGTGGAATTGCCCAGCTTTCCTCTGGCGTACCCCCAGCGGTCAATCTAGACGCCAGTGAAATGGAGGGGGGTAGCCCTCGATCCCTACATGGCGCCCCATGTCCCTCCGCCCAACACACGCACACACACACTCACACACACACACACACACACACACTTTTTATTTATTTTATTTTTTTGTTCCTCCAAATTAAAACATTTACAATTGAATATACATAAACAAAAAAATGTCCAATGTGAACATCTTAAACAGAGAATATAACAAATTACAATTATAATGAACGAAAGTATAAATAATTACCTTACATGCATAAAACAATTACAAATCTTACATTACATAATTATGAACTACAAACAAATAATGATAATTGGAGGTTTTTAAGCTATGATAAAAAGAAGAACAAAACAAAACAAAACAAACACCCTCTACCCCCTACCCCCCCCCCCCCCCCCCCCTCCCCCCCTGCACACTCACTCGCTCACACCTGGTCGGTAATCTGCTCAGATTCCTTTAGAAATAATTTTTTACAAATACATAATTATCAATACTTTTGAATGTGACAAGCTCACACACACACACACACACACACACACGTGCGCGCACACACACACACACACACACACACACACACACACACACACACACACACACACACACATACACACACACACACACACACATAGTATTGACGAATTTGGCAATTATATCCCTTGATTTAATTTGCCCTGGACACTTGAATAATTATCCCTGCCTCACCCCAACGAACTATTATACACACCACTCAGTGGATGGACATATCAGGCTAGAATAATATGCGTTTTTATTGATTAGATGCGAAAGGGAATAATTGATTTCAATAATATGATATATATACTACATGCATGTACGCGTAGTACTGTACAGCTGCAACAAAGAGTATATAATATGTAGGCACAGTATATGGCCCCATTTTGAAGCAAGTGTATATAGACAGACTGACGTGTTTTTTAGTGTTAAACAAGGTCTACCATAACATCTACAAACATGAACAACAAGCAAAATATCAAAAGTATATTAACGTCAATGAATTGGAGCAATGTAATGTTATAGCAACATTGCAACATTATCATGATTATGATTAGATCAATATGTTAACATTTCCAAAGCAACATGAATATATATAAGAGGCTGAGTGCTCCCTTTGAGATTCTGACATACCATTATACTTTGTAAATAGCCAACAAGGTACCCAAGCAAAGGGTTAATTCATATAACTACATAACTTTGAAAGTTATCCACATTAACTTTGTCAAATTCAACCAAAATTACTTGGAGCTTTCATCTTGCACCTTGTTATTTAGCCTACAGGTTTGATGGGTCAAATTTAACTACGCTGTATCTCCATAATCATACATACCGGTAGAGAGCAATTTGTGATTGAATAAACCAGGCCCGTAGCCAGGGTTAATGAATCACTTGAATATAATTACACATTTGATACGACTTGAGTCAACGACACCCTTTGGTGTTTGAGTGTGGAAGAATTGTTTGATAGACGAATTTATACAACACACAACGTCGTTAAATGAAAGATTTTTGAATTGCCAAAATATATACAATTATATTATATACAACTATAATTATGTGCACTGATTATCAACCGTTTTATCACAACTAAAACAATTAATTCAAACATATAAGGAAACTGACCAGAAATATATAATGTGATTGAAAAAGAGCAAAGAAAATGGGTTGGAATCCCATTTTTTTGGTTGCCTTTTTTCAATCACAAGTAAAACAAATAAGAAAACTGTAAACTTTTCAACAAATCAATGCCAATTGATTTAAAAAAAAACCAATGCAAACACTTGATTTATGCTTATACTCTAAACAATACAAAATTATCAACATTACACTATGTCAAATAAATGTAATTCAGGTTCGGCATAACTATAATATGTTCCATTGATAACTCAAATAAAGGAATCTAGTAACTCTGCTGACATGTGCAAAAAGTGATGAGTGGTTGATACAATGTAATGTATATTGTTATAATCTCATATGTCCATTGGGTGTTTTGTGAAGATTTCAAGTTAAATTGACGTTATATGGCCAAGTAATGAGCAAACAAATGCAAAGTGTTATTCACTAACTCATTGCGCTCATTTTGAACACGATTCTGACGATCCAGTGGATAATTTTGTCGTAACTTATCATAACTTTAATCGTAAATATCTTTTTAACGGAAGGGACATTTGAATAACTGAAACCTGTCCCATGGTTTTATTGTTAATACGAATACAACATAATATGAGGGAACCGCTAGAATTCCAATTGGATTTTGAGGATTTGGACAATGTTAAGTCTTTAATCAATAAAACAAATTAATATGAAGCATCATTAAAGTGATCCATGTAAAGTGTCTAACTCCACGAAACATACTTGGAGCTTCCTCGTTTCTCTTCTGCCGTGTTGTTTAGCTTATGGTAAGAGAAGAATAAAATAGGGTTCGATTTTTTCAAATGTCCCTTTAGTATGAAGATAATTATCATTGAAAATCATTATTTCAAAAGCGTTAGCTAACGGTTTTGATAAAAAAAAGTACAATTGTCGTCGCTGAACACGTCCGGCCAGCGCGCGTGGGAAATTTTCCCGACCCACTGAACTTTGAGCCTAGCGTGCGCAAATTCCATGAATTCCGTACCGTCTGTATACACGTACACGTACACGGGTGCGGATATCGTCAAGATCAAACGGATGATTATTACTGCGACAAATCTACAACAGACCATCAGTATTCGGTGATAAAATATGAACTCAATATTCGTTTTTTTACTAGGTAAACAGTGTTTGTTTTCTTTCAAACTTTCACAAATCTTTCAATTCTATTTTACAATGATATTGATATAGGATTGAAGTCTCAAATGTCAGTTTGTGCAATATCTGACACTTTACACGGATCACTTTAAACTTACACCAGACAGACAGAATGACATGTTTCAGACAGATTGGATGACACCGGGTATATGTATATATATTTTTAATATACAGTATAACTGAATATGAACAGAAGTATTACAAGAACAAAACATACAATTACATATAATTACTAGACAAAAATGAAGACATTTTGAACTGGCAAATCGAACAATAACTAGCTAGCGGACCGCTTCATAAAAACGAAAACAAGCAAGAATAATAACCATAATTTTTCAAAAAATCAATTTACAATTTATCTTAAAAATCAATTCAAAATACAATACAAACACTTGTTTTATGTAAATCATGTATTGGGCGCACAACAATATTTTTACAAATCATCACAGTCTCAATGTTTTACCCCCCCCCCCCCCCCCCCCCGTAAACCAAAAATGCTAAAAACAATATGGTTTTACAGAGCGTCCGCTCTTGTGTTTTAACGGCTGCTTTTTGAATGATAACAGCATTTGTTTATTCTGCTTTTCGGGCATGGTGGAATTATAACTAATAGTTTGTAATGATATGGTGCAAGTTTTGGATACTAACATACAGTTTGACCAAAAATGTAATATCACTTTAATACGGGTTTCTTGGCGCAATTTTTTTTTATCATCACCCAGGGTCATCATTATGTACATTTCAAACCTACACTGAGAGGACGTTATCAAATTAATATTTTACATGCTGATGATAACCCGAGAGTTTTTTAATATTTATTTGAATGAGTATCTATACACTTTCGTGCATCGGCCTTTTTATCCAAATTGATTTTATTCTTCATTTCATAAAAAAAGTTACAATTGGAATAATTATCTTGTTTCTGTTTCGATTTTGATCAATTGTTCACTG
>JBAMJV010010367.1:0-2500 GCA_037951105.1 Echinarachnius parma | reverse complement strand
TTTGTATTATGTGCATTTTTGTATTATGTGCATATATAGCTGTGTTTGTATTTTACATTGTATTATGCTTTTTAGTCGAATAAATAATAATAATAATAATAATAAAAACTAGAATCATATACAGTGAATAATATATTTGGAAATGGAGAGATCCGCTGAAAAAGCAATGCTTGTAGATTGTGGACCCCTAAAATAATAATAAAGCAATTAAATCATACTTTCATAAACAAATCAAAGATTGCTTTCAAAACATACTTTTAGAATTAACAATACATTTTCTATTTTAGTTGGGAATTACTTACAATAAAGGTTACTTAAAGGTAACTTGTTTGGCATGTACAAAAAGTGATGAGAGTTGATACAATGTATATTGTTGTTATTTGATAAGTCCACTTCATAGGCGCCCGGAAGTGGGGGGGGGGGGGGGGGGGGGGGGGGGGGGGGGGGGGGGGGAGGGGGGGGGGGGCGGGACGCGCCCCCCCCCCCCCCCCCACCCCCCCCCCACCCCCCCCCCCCCCCCCCAATCCAAACAGTGGGGGGCAAAACGAGTTTCTCGTTCTTCCAAAAAAAGCCCCCCCCCCAAAAAAAAAAAAAACAAACAAACAAACAAAACAAACAAAACAAACAAACAAACAAACAAAGAAAAAGAAGAAGAGTGGGAAAGAAACAATAAATTGTATGAGCTAAAACTTTTTAATTCTAACGTACAAAAATACTAATTGATACATCCGTTTTAAGTTTTCGCTGCGCGGCTTCGCGCGCGAACAGATTATCTCAGCTTGTTGTGTAACTTGCGTTTAGTCACGGGGGTGAGTTCTTTTTCTGTACCGGGTCATGTAGTTCCCGTGTAGCGGCAGCATTGCTCTTGCTGCTTGTGTGAAGTGCCACCAAATTGCACCAATTCATGCAAAATCTTCCCCGTGGGAGGGGGATACCCCCTCCCCAACCCCCTCCCCCCCCCCCCCCCCCCCCCCTCTGGCTCTGCCCCAGCCCTCGGTGGCTTCGCTCCCTCGGACTTTTTTGGCTGTAGGCTATGTTGTTGGATTAAATGTGGCATATGGTTTATGTTGGAACTGTGTATAACACTAGGTACAATATTTGTGCGTGTTGGGGTGCATATTTATTAGTGTGTCAATCAATTGTTTTCTTCGTGAAAGATATATTTAAAATTTCTGGTCGATCAAATCTATAACACGCTTTCCCAGATACAGTTAATCTTAAGCCCAACATTCCTGTAAATACTGTTTTTCCCGGCCAATTTCATACTTTTCTCATTCAAATTCACACAAGCGTCATACACATTGGATGAGAAAACATTTCTAAAAATCAGTTGTGGGGCCCGGATATTACAAATGAGTTTGTGTGTGTACGCGGAGCATGAAGGGGCAAGCATGCAGGCATGGGCTAGTTAGAGGGGATGGGAAGGGGATGGGGCTGGACATAATTGCACCACTGACTTATTAACTGACGTATTCAAGTCAACTAGAATGAAATAATTTTTCAAATTAAATCACGAATATATCAAACATGGTAAAAGATTATATATATCCAAAGAAATAACACAAACGTACAATTATTAAAATCCTCATAAGATGATCATGAATAAATTACTCAGTACATTTTCTTTTACTCGTAATAACGAGTAAAAAGAATATGACGACTATTACAAATATTTTTTTGTATCGTTTTGTATTGAAAATGGAAATGTTTGATAATTAGACACTAGATAGGACATGTGAGATGAGAGCGATAGATATACGATACTCTAACATGATCGCGGTATAGAAAATAAAAGAGGATAAGGTAAAAGATATAAAGTATACGATATAGGAAAATTATAGGATAATATAGAACACTCACGGACGTATCAAACACGTTCTTCAATTTGACTCGATACTTCCGCCACAGCTCGGTAGCGTCACTGCTACAGTCATGGATAACCTGCCGACAAAATATCAACACATGCATGTCTTAATCAGATAGAAAGCGTTGCAATCGATTGAAAAGTCAGAAAATATGCACCTTTGACCCATTTATTCACGTGTTCTGACTTGCAATTAATTGCAAATTTAAATAATTTGATTGCCACTCTTTCTGCAACGAGGCCACGAAAAAAAAAGGAGCAAGCAGGATTTTCCAACTGCTGCAGCACCATTATTCCGACTGGTCCAAATAACAATGTTGCGAAAGCCAAATGAATGTTCGTTCAATTATTACAACAAATGTACCATTTACGAGCCAAATAAGAATGTTCTGTCCTTGTATTCACACATTGCCCTAAATAACATATTATCTTTCAACAACAAACAAACGAAGAAGAATAACTAGCTACTGTACATTATTATAAACAATTAGACTGTTAAAGGAGACGTTTCCCCACCTTCAATTCCTTCTGATTATGTTCTCAACACATTTAAACAGAATTGTATGCAAATAGATAAGTTCCATCATCTCCCCTGTATAAGATAGAGAGTAGCATCGCTCAGAGTCACTCATAGGG
>JBAMJV010010366.1:0-39850 GCA_037951105.1 Echinarachnius parma | reverse complement strand
CCAGTATGTAGGTATATTTATGCCCAATTTGTATTTCCCCAGTGCTGATTGCCAAGTATGTAGGTATATTTATGCCCAATTTGTATTTCCCCGGTGCTGATTGCCCAGTATGTAGGTAGAGCTATAGTTATGCCCAATTTGTATTTCCCCAGTGCTGATTGCCCAGTAGGCCCCCTATGTAGGTATATTTATGCCCAATTTGTATTTCCCCAGTGCTGATTGCCCAGTATGTAGGTATAGTTATGCCCAATGTGTATTTCCCCAGTGCTGATTGCCCAGTATGTAGGTATATTTATGCCCAATTTGTATTTCCCCAGTGCTGATTGCCAAGTATGTAGGTATATTTATGCCCAATTTGTATTTCCCCAGTGCTGATTGCCCAGTATGACGGCATTTCTCTTTTGCCCTATGTAGGGTAACTGCATGTAGTAAAAAGGTTGGGAAAGATTTACCCAACCTTTGCCCAATTTCCATTTACCCAGTGGAGTTTACCCAACATTTTTAAGAGTGTAGGCCTATCCATGGTGGTACTAGCAGCACCAACCGTTGAGACATCATCATCTATAACGTGTACATAAGGGACAATAACAACGAAGTTGCTGATTAATGCGACAGTTGAACATTTACCAGATGACTTATTAATGAAAACTCGTGTATCTTGTATCAAGCTTATGTAAATAACACTATGGCATGGCAGTGAAATGGCAACGACACATCAATTAAAAGCAAAGCATTTTTGTTCCGTCAAAACATTACTTCGCGTGCCAGCTACAAAATACGCCGCATTTCGAATTATATATGAATGTACATGTCAACTTAGAATTCGTATGTGACGAGTACATTTTGTTTTTGTCAAATCTAAATTTCCTTCTTAGTGAGTCAACATTTCATGATATGAATAAGCCATAATTGGGTCTTCAAAGTAAATCGATGGGCGAATTGTGGCAAGATGTCTAAGCGGACGATGTGTAGCACCTCTACCTGAATTATGTTAACGAAGATATATGTACCTGTGTATCCCGTCCTAAAATCAATGTCTATGGGCATTTCTTGCTTCAGTAGCAACGATAAGTGACTATCGTCCGGGCACTCAATCAAGTCAAGGCGAAACGTCACGTTCCTCGAAACACGTCCACGCAGCTGTTTGTATGGTACGACCTATACACAGAATAAATGGAAGGGTTGTAAAAATAAAACTTCGAACGTTCAAAGTGAAGTAGTATATTACAGTATGGGACTCTTTAGGACGTAGCGTGGTCGGACTGATTGGGGGACAAAAGTCATGTATTTCTTTATTTCACTCAGATGTTCCGATTATGTTTTGGGCAAATTATTAGGGAGGCATTAACGTAGCGTTAACATCGAGGTAATTATTTGAAAATATATTTATCACATATATCATATATATATCAGAAAACAGCCATAATTACTCAAGATGCAATTAACTTTTTTCTTCAAAATTTGCTTTTTACATCATAACGGTCATGCACAAATATTGTTATTAATACATTAAGATACCTTTGTTGATTCTTTGTCAGCCGGCTTGCTGTGCAAGGTGCAAGTGATAGTCAGATCATCTCTCACTGTTGTGCTGACATCCAGAATCTCTCTTGTAAAGACAGGCTGGTACTTCATCTTCAAATTCTCTTCCTCTTGTTGTATTAGCTATAACAAAATGAGACCCCCATTACGACCATGGAATGATTTTGTGAATGCCTTTGCATTAAAATAAAATATTTGAGATATATTCAAATTTAAATGGAAAAAGGTACCTGACTATCATTGAAAACTAATTATTCTGCCATGCTTTAATGGTAGAAAGATGGAAAATCAATTAACAACGCTGTTTATATTTGATCACAAACGTTAATAAAATAGAGTACAATATTCAGTCAACTGAACCTTTCTACCACTTTCCTTGAAAGATTGTAAATGTGATATTTAGTTTTTATAACAAAAATTCAAAAGAGAGATTATCAGAATCAATATAAAAGTCACTTTGGTATATTTTGTTTGGACTAAAAATGCATACGAAAGGTACTTCACATCAAGTAGAATGATTTAATCACAAATAAGGAAGTCAGACAACGTTCTAATCAGCTTCCATGTATCCTCAACAATTTGTACAAGACACCTTAAATTGGTTGGGCCATGTAGCACGCCTTCCCTCTGACCGTCTGGCAAACCAAACCCTATAGTGGGCCCCCCTGGTAGAAGAAGAAAAGGTCGACCCATAATGGACTGGGTCTGCTCGCTATTCATTAGGATCAACTTGTCATAAGGACCGCTATTCATGATGGTCAACTTGTCATAAGGACCGCTATTCATAATTTGGGAAACGATTCATTATACATAAAGGTCATTATTCGTATAGGGACCGCTATGCATAATCGAAGAAAAGGGTTGCTATTCATAATATAAGAAGAGGGTCGATATATATGTGATATTCATAATACGAATAGGGTCACTATTCATAGGGATCGCTATCATAATGAAAGAAGAGGGTCGCAGTTGGAAGAAGAAGGGTGCTATTCATGACACAAAATGAGGGTCAATGATACGAAATGAATAGCGACCCTCCTCTTACATTATGAATAGCGACCCTCTTCTTACAAGATAAATAGCGACCCTGATTTCATATTATGAATAGCGGTCCTTGAGTAGTGACCCTCAATGTGAATTATGAATAACGACCCTCGTTTTTTCCTTATTATAGCGCTCCCTATGGATAGTGGTCCTTATGCATTCATAAATATCGACCCCTTTTTCGTGTTATGAATAACGGTCCTTCAATATACATGGTATAGGGAAATATATAACGTTATGAATAGCGGTCCCTGTGAATAACGGTCCTTATAAATAGCGCGGTTACCCTTCATGAACTGAAAACAGAACATTCAAAAAGACCCCCAAAGCAGCTTCAGGAATTATAACGACATCAGCACACTAACTGCTGACCGATCCAGCTGGAAAGTGATGACCGCCTCAAGCGTCGGACGCATGCAAGTTGGTATTTTTTTCACAATTGCAATGTGTAAGCTGTTTAAGGATTTTCAAACAAAAGTTGTTTTGTTTCGAAATTTAATGTTTTTCATCGGGCAATTATTCATACACTCAGTTTTCCTCAACCTAGCAAAGGTTTTTTTTTTCTTTCTCGGACGGGCTCTCCAGAAACCAAAATTGCACTGTCCCTTAAACTCACCATCTTGTACTTCTCCTCTACAGGGGGAAACAATCATTCACGCGTGCATGGTATAACCATGGAATCACATTGCAACTGCGTGCATCTTGCGATGATGATTTTCCCCAAATATAATCATAATTTGTGTGAATTGTGTCACCTATAATGTTCACCTGACATACTTTTTCAGGACTGTGCCCGTTGAAGTTAAACTTATGGTATATAACCATGATAACTGACAAACAAACAGAAAGAAAAATCAACAAGTTATTCTATTCACTTGTTCATTTGTTTCAATATAAATTAATACATTTTCAATAAGTGAACCAACGGTATAGCTATCATGAACATAAACTGAAAGGAAAACAACTCCACTCACCTGAAAAATCCCCTTTAGTTCAAGAAACAGGCGCACGTGAAGGATCAGTATACGATCACCCGGTAGCCGAGCCGGAAGAAAGGGGACGAAGCAAACCCGCTTAGTCTTGGCGAATAGCATTTTTACCGCATTCCAGAAGCGGGAGAAGTGGGTCAATCGCAGTTCTACCCTGTATTCGCTGAAACGGCATTCCACGGTATCATCCTGAGACCATGACGAATCTGTATTGGGTACAGACTGATCAATTAATCTTGCTTGTTCTTTACAAGTGGAAAGAGAAAGAAAACGGGATGTCAATAAAGATATGTTATGAAGATCGTCTTCTTAAATTGTACCAGTAACTGTTATAATGCTATATAAAAGTGATAGTTATGGCAATCCATAACAACATTCTCAGATTATATGGTAATTATTTTCTAGAGATAATATTAGCATCCTTTGGATAAAAACACTTTTTTGTCGGAGCAATACTTTCAAATCGATTTTACATATTTACTATATAAATTGCGGCATTATATATTGCTAAATATATCTAAAAACATGTAATAAAGCAGGCGTCTCGCGAGTTCATATATCAGACATAGATTTCGAAATATATATATATAACGCCTACCGGAATCATCACCACTTCTTGTGAACACCACACTCTCCACACTATCCGGGTCAGTGAAGATGGCGCAGTGGGGCATCGACACTGTGATATGCTTCTTAAATCTCAGGCCAGAAGGCGTACAGCTGATTCCCAAATTAATCATCATCTCGTCATCTTGCAGGACCATGTCATCAGGAGGCCTCGTCAGTACCTCGAAGGAAATCTCGTGGGAGGACCCTTCTTCCAGAGCTCCGGGAGGAATGGAGAGAGTGACGTCATACTGAGTAACGCGCAGTTCGCCGCCGTGATGGTCAAAAGTCCCGCGTGCTGTGTCAGGTGAGTGAACGGTGGTGGAACATGTGAGCAATGAGCAATTAATGATGAATCGCATCCATAGCCGATCTAGTGAACGACATACAAAAATCTTGGTTAACGTGGCTTGAATGTAGTCTGCCGACAATTCGGAGGTCGTACTGTGTTGACCATAATATGCTAGGTCATATTAAAGGTGCACCTGTAAAGTGTCATATATTGCCCAAAATAACATTTGAGAATTCAATGTAAGATATGTCCGAATGATGTTTGAAAGTTTCATTGAAAAAATAACATTGCTTTCCTGGTTAAAAAAGCGAAAATTTGCGTCAGCTTTTAGAACGAATTACTGTATAACGTGTATGAGGTTTATGACCGTTCATTAACGCTCTTGAGCTGAATGACTATCAATGATAGATATCGTCATACTAAAAGGGCATTTACAAAATTCTAACCCTATTCTTTTTTTCGCTTACCATAAAGCCAAACAACACGGTAGAAGAGAAATCTGGAAGCTCCAAGTATTTTTTGTGGAGTTAGACACTTTACTGGTTTCACTTTAAAATATATAATTGAAAACAATTATCTTCAGAATATTTGACCCATATTCTCCGTATGAGAATGAACCCATTTTATAAATACATACATGGGGTTTTTAATCATTACATAAAATGCTCGCTGCTGCTAAACTCTGAGTTTGGTACAACTGGAGTGCCACCATTCCAGGCATTCCCTACATGACATCTCATTCTCAAACAATACTCGAAATGCCTAACGCTCTCCAAATCACTCGACCTTGAGTGTAAACACACACCAATAATAGTACTAATAATGGCCACTTATAGAGCGCAGTCATGTCACGATGTGACACTCCTGGCGCTAACATTACCCATGGTCATCAGGTATAGTTCAAACCCACACAATGATATTGCGCTCTTTCTCAACTCCCGAGGGAGCATACTAGCCATATGCTGCCAATGGCGCAAGGCTATTTAACACCGACCTTGGTACCTATTGTAGAAAGACAACCGCAGTGGACATGCACAGGATTCGAATTTGGGACCTCCCGATCTGAATGCGCGCGCTATACCAGTCGTGCCACACCAAGTCTGTTATGTGCTAGTCTCATTACCAGTATAAAACATATATAGAAGGGTGTTTGCATTGCTCTTTTTGTTGGAACAGCTGAAATATAATAAAGTAACTCTTAACATCACAAATTACTATGCTTGCACGTTATTATTTGTCTATGGTCAAATGATAACGACGATAACAGTTTTCAACTGATTCATTGTGAAAGTGTGGGCGATTTTCGCCACTAAGCCTAACGCTACAGACTTGGATTCAAGGCTAGTGCAAGTAGTACGTGGTGTTGAGACAGCGGACATGCAACCAGTCTGACTTAACATGGGTTATCATTTTGAGTAAAACTCCATGATCGTTTCCAGTTAACCCATTCCAGCTAACATTCAAATTGATTGATAGTCTAAAAAGAGGTCACAGATCCTGTTAAATTAATGTGGCATAAGATCAGTCAGGACCACTATCGCAAAATCGGCCAAAATAGAGGTAAAGCACGATTCTGTGATTATCACGTGATACGCAGTATTGCGTCATGTTCGGCTCCACGTGTTGTGGCAATGGGGATATTTGTGCAACGACTACATTCAATTGAATTCCATTTATTTTCGACCAATGTTTAGGACAGATCATCCAAATAGTAAATGTGTATCATCCTTGATAATTGAATTAATGGTGTGTAGTTTTTCTAAATGATCTGGCCTGAACATTTTAAGGAAATCTTGCTCGATTATGCGGGTTCGTTTTTCAAATAAACGGTTGATTCGCGCATAGACTTACGCGACAGCTGTTTGATGCCGTACGAACTGGTACGGTGCGAAATAACGAGAGAAAGGGAGAAAGCGTGTGAGAGAGGAGTATAGCTCGGCACGATAAGAGAACGGCAATGTACGCTTAGCACGCAAAAGGCGAGAATGGCGGACACAAAGCTGCATATATGTGAAAACGGCTGTACAAAATTCTATTTTGTTTCGATCACCGATAGTATCGCAAGGCACTATCGCCACGATATATGCGCCATCTAGCGACATTGATTTCAGAATAGTGGGAAACCGCTATTTTCACGATAGTGGAAAAGCAAAAGTGGTCCTGACTGAAGATATTCAATACATTTGTATATTTGGTTTATTTGTTTGCAAATGTTGCATGCAATTACAGAAATCGCATTTTTATTGATGTCAGTAGAACTAGATGAAATGTATTTGTTTAATTAATTTAGTTTAAACAGAATCGCATGTAAACTTTACCTCTGTAATGTTGAAGGTAAGTTCCGGATGCATGCCTAATAGGAAAATAAAAAGAAATCGTTTATTTGCTTTTATGATAGAGGAAATAATGAATAATACTTTTTTTTAACGAAGTGGTATGGTATATTTCAGAAAATCAGGAACATGCTTATACTAATATGTGACGTTCGTAATGTTTGAATAATGCCCCTGGTTCAAATTATCAATCTGGTTATATCACCCTCCTACGGCTGAGTAAAAACATGCTAAAAGCACATAATCAGTTTTCTAAATAATAATGATAACGTTTTGTAACGATTTGAAACTTTTTTTCAAATTTTGATTGTCACGCCACAGTTAACTTTATTTACGCCTCTGATAATCTTTTCAATGGGAATCTGGTTAAATTCCGTGGTGTTTTTTTTTGTCTTACTAGATACTGCGTTAAATATAGTTGCGCTATATAGATCCATACCTTTCTCCTTTACTCTCAGGATCCCCCTTTTGGAACTTCAAGTCGGCTCCTTGATGTTTAACATTCTCGACAACATTAAGATGACCCTTGGATCCTGCTGCTTGTGCACGTACAGCAGTGTTTCCACCATGGACACGAGTGTTGATCCAAGCGCCTAACCGTAGGTGATATTTTATGGTATAATGACCACTTATTGATGCTGCATACATGGCTGTCCTTCCACTGTTAGTTTTCTTTTTCACATCAGCCCCTTGACTTATGAGATATTTGACTGTATCAATGTGACCATTCCGTGATGCAGTATATATGGGTGTCCACCCTGTATTTGTTCCCTTGTTCACATCAGCCCCTTGACTTATGAGATATTTGACTGTATCAATGTGACCATTCCGTGATGCAGTATATATGGGTGTCCACCCTGTATTTGTTCCCTTGTTCTCATCAGCCCCTTGACTTATCAGATATTGTACTGTATCGAGATGACCATTCAGTGATGCATTATGCAGGGCTGTCCATCCAGAATTAGTTTCCCTGTTGACATAAGCCCCTTGACTTATCAGAAATGCTACTGTATTGATATGACCATTGTATGATGCTGCATGCAGTAATGTTGTACCAATAGCATCTCCCTTGTTAACATCAGCCCCTTGACTTATCAGACATTTTACTGTATCAAGATGACCATTCAATGATGCAGTATGCAGGGCTGTCCATCCAGTATGTGTTCGCTTGTGCACACCAGCCCCTTGACTTGTCAGATATTTCACTGCTTCGAGATGTCCATTCAGCGCTGCTGCATAGATTGCTGTTTTCCCATCAGTGTCCTCCTTGTTCACATCAGCCCCTTGACTTGTCAGATATTTGACTGTATCAAGATGGCCACCCAGTGAAGCCACATGCAGTGCTGTTATCCCACCCACTATCCCCTTGTTTACATCAGCCCCTTGACTGGTCAGAAATTTGACTGTATCAAGATGACCAAGCAGTGAAGCTGCATGCAGTGCTGTCATCCCATTCTCTATCCCCTTGTTCACATTAGCCCCTTGACTTATCAGATATTTTACTGTATCAAGATGACCATACTGTAATGCAGCATACAGGGCTGTCCTCGCATGCAAATCTCCCTTGTTCACATCAGACCCCTGGCTTGTTAAACATTTCACTGTATCAATATGACCGTTGAATGATGCAACATGCAGAGCTGTCGTCCCATTTTTATCCTCCTTGTTCACATCAGCCCCATGACTTGTCAGATATTTCACTGTATCAAGATGACCATTACATGATGCAGCAAAGAGCGCCGTTAACCCATCAGTATCCTCCTTATTCACATCAGCCCCATAACTTGTTAGATGTTTCACTGTATCAAAATGCCCATTCTCTGATGCAGCATGCAAAGCTGTCATCCCATCTTCATCCTCCTTGTTCACATCAGCCCCATGACTTGTTAGATGTATTATTGTATCAAAATGCCCATTCTCTGATGCAGCACGAAGCACTGTCCTCCCATACACATCTTCCTTGTTCACATCAGCGCCATGACTTGTGAGATATTTAACTGTATCGATATGACCATTTAGTGATGCAGCATGCAGGGCTGTCACTCCATCTTTATCTTCCTTGTTCACATCAGCCCCTTGACTTATCAGATATTTCACCGTGGCGAGTTGACCATTATATGATGCTAATTCCAGTGATGTTATACCATGATAACTGACCGTGTTTACATCAGCCCCTCGACTTATCAGATATTCTACTGTATCGAGGTGACCATTGAGTAATGCAGCATACAGAGCTGTCAATCCAGTATTAGTTCCCTTGTTTACATCAGCGCCCTGACTTGACAGATATTTCACTACATCGAGATGGCCATACTGTGATGCCGCATAGAGCGCTGTTCTACCATCAGTATCGTCTTTGTTTAGATCAGCCCCTTGACTTGTCAGATATTTCACTGT
This sequence comes from Echinarachnius parma, assembly GCA_037951105.1. Taxonomy (NCBI): domain Eukaryota; kingdom Metazoa; phylum Echinodermata; class Echinoidea; order Clypeasteroida; family Echinarachniidae; genus Echinarachnius; species Echinarachnius parma. The sequence continues at coordinate 30,647 of JBAMJV010010366.1, read as the reverse complement.
ATCGAGATGACCACTCTCTGATGCAGCAGAAAGCGCCGTTGTCCCATCAGTATCCGTCTTGTTCACATCAGCCCCTTGACTTATTATATATTCCACTGTGTCGAGATGACCATTCATTGATGCAGGATGCAGGGCTGTCAACCCACTTGTAGTTCCCTTGTTCACATCAGCGCCTCGACCTGTAAGATATTTCACTACATCGAGATGGCCATTTAATGATGCAGCATAAAGGGCTGATGTCCCATGATTATTTTCCTGGCGCCAAAAAGCCCCTTGGCTTATCAAATATTTCACTGTGTCGAGATGGCCATTCTGTGCTGCAGCATGCAGGGCTGTTAATCCCGTATTAGATCCCTTATTCACATCAGCCCCTTGACTTATCAGATATTTCACTGTATCAATGTGATTATTCAGTGATGCAGGATACAAGGCTGATATCCCATCAGTACTTAAAGTGTTCACATCAGCCCCTTGCCGTGTGAGATATTCCACTGTATCGAGATGGCCATTCTCTGCTGCAGCATGCAGGGCTGTTAGTCCAATATGAGTTCCCTTGTTCACATCAGCCCCTTGACTAATCAGATATTTCACTGTATCAATGTGACCATTCAGTGAGGCAGCATACAAGGCTGATATCCCATCAGTACTTGACTTGTTCACATCAGCCCCGTGTCGTGTTAGATATGTCACTGTATCGAGATGGCCATCGAATGATGCAGCGTGGAGGGGTGTACATCCATTATTAGATCCCTTCTGCACATCAGCCCCTTGACTAATCAGATATTCCAGTATATAGATATGACCATTCAGTGATGCGGCATGCAGGGCTGTCCATCCAGATGAGTTTCCTTTGTTCACATCAGCCCCTTGACTTATCAGATATTTCACTGTATCCAGATCGCCATCAAATGATGCTACATAAAGTGATGACGTACGATCACTCGTGTTACCATCAGTCACTTGACTTGACAGATATACCAATGTTTCATGATGAGAATTATTTGATGCTTCATGGTGGCCTATCCAACCATTTAATATCTTGCTTTGTATCCTCTTCTCATCAACCCCCTGCTTTAAGTTTTCAAGGTTATTACTCGTTATTTTAAATTTCACTTTCATAGTTATATCATTAAAATGTTTTCGTCATAAGAATTCTTATGCCAGTATTGCCTTTCCAATATGAGTTTGATCACTAAAACGGTTGTCCATTGTTTGCAGTAGACTCTAGTATAGGAATATCAACGCAGCTACGAGGCACTCAAACTTCCCTAGTTAAAGCGTGTAGATATCCAGAGTTCGGTATAACACCGGGTTCAGTTTAATTTGTCATTTGTATCGCTCTCATCAAATGTGTTAATTCACATGATATAGGCTACATGCTCAGCTCATAAGCCCATAAACTGGCGTTCAGTGCTTGAACGCAGTAATGTATGGAGGTCAAATCATTCCTCATTACGTGGAAGATATGTCCGGGGGAGGTATTTCCATCTCGGAAGTTTGATGTAGATGTCCTTGTCAAGTACGTAATGTATTAAAGTAAGAACGTTAACACGTTTACGGTGTACCTGTATAACGGTGAGGCATTCACTCCTTGGTGTGCTGTTCATGAAAACCCTTAAATAAACATAATTGACGTAACACATTCGTCGTAGAAAGTGTAATAGGCGTACTTTTAAATCATTTACGATTTGTCCTGTATTTTTCCTCAGGCCCAGTCTGTTAGCTTTGATGGTTCGACCTTAAGTATATGTCTCCCAAATTAATAGGAGGCCTCTAAGTGGTAAGATATCGTTTTCTGAATTTTGGTGCGTCAGTTGCCATATATTGTAGTACAATATTCATCAACTAAGATGATGGATCCCTTGATTGAGACCATTAGTTATTATATCCTCATTCTTTCCTTCATTGGCCCATGCAATCCGCTAGCTTCAACATAGACAGGGTGCTATCTATTACGATCACGTATTGCCGTGGTTTTACATGTTCACAAAGACACATCGATGATACTACTGAAAATCGAATCCATCATTAAACACACGGGATAGGGAACAGTCAGTAACAGGTCGTGCTAGCTGAGTGGAGACAATCACGAGTATTTAGTACCAATCATTTCACAATGACAATGCAAAACGTCCTCATGCTAGAACAATACTCCGTTTTTCCTTTGCAGTAGAATGATATTTGATGTATTAATTGGATCAGTTTGTATCACCCTCAGAGTCACACTTAGCGCGGGAAAATCAATACGATATCATCTCAGTCTCATTGAACTTTGGACATACAAACATGATAGACCTGGAAATTGGTCAAATGCTGCTTTATAGGGTAGACATACGGTATACAAAGGTACACTCTGTAATTTTGCTAATCATTTTTCGCAAAGATTATGGAGCCATAGGAAAATAATGTTTCATGATTCATACAGATAATATAATTAGTTTGTTTTGGTTCAACTGAACCTGTATATTTTGACATGTGTCACTGTCAAATACGATTTAATAGTGCATCTTATTTATATGTCTAATTTAAAACATGTATTCATTTACATTATTTATATTCCTCCTTTTAGAAATAATTATATATTATATGTCTTATTACATGCATTTAATTCAAGGAACAACTTAGTCAGAAATATCCCCATGTTGAACCAGCCGTGTTTATATAGACGGCGCTGAATGGGGCTATCCCTCCAATTTCATTTGTGTAATTAGCAGTGTTGTAGTCGAGTCACCACGGTCCGAGTCCGAGTCCGAGTCCGAGTCACCATGGTCGAGTCCGAGTCCGAGTCCGAGTCACGGCATTACGACGCCAAGGCCGAGGCCGAGGCCTGGCAAAGTCGGCCTCGAGGCCGGCGTCGAGGCCGAGGCCGGCTCGAGACCTCCAAGACTGATTTTTTTTAATGAAATATTATTGGAAAATACTTCAAAATAGAGAATAGATGTTGAATATTAAATTCACCAGATTCTATGAAATCTTCCGGCCTCGACCCGAGTCATCGAGGCCGCATGCTACGAGGCCGAGGACGAGTCCGAGTCACGGCATTACGAGGCCAAGGCCGAGGCCTGGCAAAGTCGGCCTCGAGGCCGAGGCCGGCCTCGAGACCTCCAAGACTGGTAATTAGTTACAGTAAAATAATGTAGAGTAATTATTTTTTGGATCAAATACTAAAGGTGGATATTGCGAAATATAAATTTTAAATTAAAAATCATGTAACAGTAATAAATATTCGTTTATTTCGTACAGTTTTTTATTTTAATTTCGGAATATAATACTTTTCAATACCCCCAAAATATGATAAGTTGTTTTCTTGACAAGTATTTATTTGATAAATATGTCCTTTTCCTACCACAATGCACCCGATATCTAGTGAAGGCAGTCAATTGAGCCAGCTGCGCAGTCTCAGCTGGAGAAATCGTCGAACCAGAGACTACCCAGCTAGCCACCTGACGTTGGGCCGATGTCGGAATTTGGTTGCCGATGTCGGCATATCGCCGTTGGCTCGAGGTTAAAATGTCCGCCAGCCCAACATCGTCACGACGTCATTTTTGTGATATATTGGCATAACGTCATTTTCCGACAATGGCCCAACATCATCTCATGACATGATGTTGGGCCATTGTCGGAAAATGACCTTATGCCAATATATCACAAAAATGACGTCGTGACGATGTTGGGCTGGCGGACATTTTAACCTCGAGCCAACGGCGATATGCCGACATCCGGCAACCCAATTCCGACATCGGCCCAACGTCAGGTGGCTAGCTGGGTAGCTAGCTCTTTTTCTAGGAACACAATGTGGCAATGACACCATTAAGCCCAATACCGTAGAACACCGTCGTGAAGCACCCCCAATCACCTATATGCATCTTGCTTTTTAAAGAGCGCTCTCTATGTGTCCAAAAATGGAGACGTTAATCAAGAATGCAAATAATGGTGACGAATATTCATGAGAATAATAATGGAGGTGAATCTCATGGAAACGTCACATAAAAATACAATGGTGATGAATATTCATGTGAAAACGCCGCCTAAAATAGACAACCACTGTGCTGTTATTTGTATGGAGCTGTGTTTGATATGGGGCGTATACAGAGGGTCCCACCCCATGCACATTTATTTTAAAACCCCTGTCCCCGTTGTTAGTCAACGTTCAAACAGATGAATCAACTCAAAGGAAAGAACATGACAGGACAAGTTTTAATTAAGGATATGTAAAATACAGATAAGTAAAGTAGCTTTCAATGTAGGCCTGCACTTTCAAGGTTCTTGTCCCCCCCCCCCCCCCCCCCTCCTACGTGTGCCAATTAAACGTTTGCCGCCCTACGCCTTCTGGGTCATATAAGTGTTCATGGGTTCCTTTTGTTTGGTTTAAAGACTCATGAAAGAAGGTAAATTAGGGTATTTGTATCTATCGGTATAAGCTTTTTTTGTACAACACAAATTCTTATTGTTCTATGCAGCCTTTAAATTCGACGTTGCCACTGACAACCTGCCCCTTCGGCAACAGTCCCCGTGTTCACACACACAATTTTCAGCCCTTAATCATGACTAAAGAATCAGCAGCTGACTATAGAATCAGCTTCTCATTAAAAATTCCTATGGCAAGCCCTTTGTGTAAAAACTAGATAAACTATGTTTTTCTCAGATACACTCAGTTTTTCTCAGATAAACTCAGTTAATCTCCAGATAAACACAGTTTATCAGAAAACTCAGTTTATCAGTTGATAAACTGAGTTCATCAGTTGATAAACTGAGTTTGTCTGATAATGCGTTTATATGGCAAGCCCTTTGCGTAACAACCCTGTTTTTCTCAGATAAACTCAGTTTATCACCAGATAGACAGAGTCTATCAACTGATAAACTGAGTTTTTCTGATAAACTGTGTTTACCTGGAGATAAACTGAGTTTATCTGAGAAAAACTGAGTTTATCTGAGAAAACAGAGTGTATCTAGTTTTTACACAAAGGGCTTGCCATTAGTCATGATTCTTTAGTCATGATTAAAGGGATGAAAATTTGTTGTTTGTGAACACGCTGAGTATCTACCGTGTACATTGTAAGATAATGCACGCCCTGAACAAAAGCTTTCTGCATCAATCAAAGCGCTTGACAACAAACAATGATTGTGCAGGGACGAATGCCCCCTATTTTTGTTTGTACTATTTTATTTTTACCTTTACATGATATTATTTTTTTTAATCCAGTCATACAAGTAAAGGCTAATCGAGATCTTTAATCTCTTCTGATTCTGAATGACACTGGTATATATAATGCATTTATCACACTCCTAAAGCTCCAAATGCTGAACTCGCCCTTGCCTCTAATATAAACGAAAAGGTACACGGCATCCACGTATATAATAGTAGAAATACCAAATAACAAGGGAAGTTGGTTAGTTAGCTCATCGGTAAAATACTGTGTCCGATACCTATGAACCTGGTGGGAACTGGTTCAAATCACATTATTTTGTGTATTAATTTAAATGTTCAGATGTTTACGTTGATTTTTACATATCAAATGTAGTAATGATTTCTGTTTTTTCATTTTTTTTCTTTTATTTTTTTCTCTTTTATTTGTGTGATTCATTATAACATGACAAGGATGCTATACAGGGTGGCCCAGAAATAACGGAACGGGGTGCTTGCTATAATGAAGACACATGATGCCCGTCATAGCAACTAGTAACGTTCAATGCGTGCGCCATTGTTAGTACCCCTTCTTCTCTCTACACAGCTGAATGCACGCTAACAATGGCACACGGTTGATCGTTACTCGATGCAGTATGGCGGGCATCATGAGTCTTTAGTATGGCAAGTACCCCGTTCCGTTATTTCTGGGCCACCCTGTATTCTACTACTATACATGGAAGTCGTGTGTCTTTTTTCATAGAGGCAAGGGGGAGTTCAGCATTAGGAGTTTTAGGGGGTGTGATAAATGCATTATATACATCAGTGTCATTCAGAATCACAATAAATTAAGAATCTCGAATAGCCTCTACTTGTATGACTGGATTAAAAAAGTAATATTATGTAACGATAAAACAAGTATAGTACATACACAAATAGGGGGCAATCGTCCCTGCACCTTCCTGGATCTAACCCTGGTAATACCAACCATACGAACAACCTGGCATCCTACCTACACGACACGTAACAGACAATCGAATGATATTTGTTAAGTTTGAAAAAACACATCTACTGGTTCTTGCTTCATCGACAATGCTTTATATGAAAGATCAGACAAGCATTGTTTGTTATCAAGCTCTGATGGATGCAGAAAGCTTTTGTTTAGGGCGTGAATTTTCTTACAATGTACATGGTAGATATTGTTACCGAAGGGGCCGGTTGTCAGTGGCAACGTCGAATCTAAAGGCTGCATAGAACAATAATAATTTGTATCGTACAAAAAAGGCTTATACCGATACAAATACTCTCATGTACCTTCTTTCATGAGTCTTTAAACCAAACAAAAGGAACCCATGAACACTTAAATAACCCAGAAGGCGTAGGGCGGAAAACGTTTACCTGGCACACGTAGGAGGGGGGGGGGGGGGGGGGGGGCAAGAACCTTGAAAGTACATACATGTAGACCTTCATTGAAACTTGAACGCTACTTTAATTATCTGTTTCCTTTGAGTTGATTCATCTGTTTGAAAGTTGACTAACAGCGGGGACAGAGGTTTTAAAATAAATGTGCATGGGGTGGGACCCCCTGTATACGCCCCATATCAAACACAGCTCCATACAAATAACAGCACAGTGGTTTTCTATTTTAGGCGGCGTTTTCACATGAATATTCATCACCACTGTATTTTTTTGTGACGTTTCCATGAGATTCACCTCCATTATTATTCTCATGAATATTCGTCACCATTATTTGCATTCTTGATTAACGTCTCCATTTTTGGACACATAGAGAGCGCTCTTTAAAAAACAAGATGCATATAGGTGATTGGGGGTGCTTCACGACGGTGTTCTACGGTATCTTACATGCATTATTACACCGTTCTGCATTATTTGACGTCAACAATCGTGGTCGTGGTCGGACAAGTAAGGATGGGGGGGGGGGGGGGGGGTGGGTACTCATTCGAATTTAAGTACCCCCTTTTCCCACTCCCTGATGAATAATTAAAGAAATGAAATGAAACATATCTTGCATAATATATATAGCCTACATTACGTGCACGTTCTGCACTTTTTGGCGTCAATAATTATGTTTCCCAAAGAGTGGTGTATTGTGTATTCTAAGCTTCTCTGTTTAATGGAAAAGGTGTTAAATTGGACGGGAAACCTATACTAGACGTCACAGCAAAAGGATTATTCTTAGTTTTGTGTATAACCTTTAATATGAAAAATGTTGTATGTGATGCTAATATTTTAGTAAATATTACAGGTATGATGATTTGTACTTCATATATGACTCATATATGCTGAAGACTTTCAGGCATATTATACAAGAGATTGTATTAGAATTGTGTTACCACTAGGTCAGAGATCAAATGCGTCGGTCACGTCGGTCACGTGTGTGACTTAGCGCGGGAACACTTTTTTTCATTTTTGTCATCTCAATTTCATTTAGGAAATACTGTGAATTACGAAAAGCGATAATACTCATATGTATTATCAGACAACTGATAAAGATATGAAGGTAGTGAAGAACCAACATTATCTGAAACAGTTTTTATATGAAATAATCGTGTGGGGATGTCTGGTCACTCGTGTGACATTTGGGTCAGTCACGCACATGTAAAATATGAATGGGAACATATGACTTTACAAATATAAGTTTAGAAAATAACATTAGTTCCAATTTTCACGAAGTTGGTATCAACATGTACTGGAGTATAAGAGGTATAAGTTTGCGTAATATCATTTTTCTGAGTTTAGATTTATTCAATATTGTGTTAATTTATGGAAATAAGTATGATCATATCTCAATTACCTGTACAAAATATGTTATGAAACTTTGGACATTAGTCTTTAAAAAAATGGAACAGAGTAATTCAAATTAAAACTTCATTTTGTCCAAAAAGTTTCACTTTTCAAAGAATGTCCTAATAATGCACTGATCAGTAACAGTTAGAGAAAATAACAGCGTTTTGTTTTCCTTTCATGTTTTTGTAACGGTTTTCATCTTACTGACAAAATAAATAAAATAGTTTTAGCTTGTCAATAATTCAACCAATTTCACTGTAAAGCACACCAACGACTCTCTATGAAGTTTTTGTATATTATTATTATTATTATATCTTTTGCGTATTTCTCTTCTTGACCATGTTTTGTATATTCTGTGTAACTTTGAAATATTGCTCATTAGATACTGCACATGACTCTACATTATCACATTTTATCAACCATAAGCAGCACTTTTTAATAGCAGCATTTTCCTGGTCTTCTCCAAGGCCTTCGACACGATTAACCACTATATTCTACTTTATAAACTTTCACATTATGGTGTATACGTGGGATGGCCTTGGAGTGGTTCTTTCATGTATTTTTAAATGATAACTCTTCAGATTTCCGTAATATAAATTGTGGTGCTCCACAAGGTAGTTTATTAGACCCACTTTTATTTATTTTATACATTAATGACTTTTGTCGATCATCTGATATATATTGTCTTTCGTACTTTTTGCTGATGACACAAATTAATTTTTTTCTCACAATGATCCTTATAGATTAGTTGAAATAGTTAATATTGAAATGATTAATTTTTATTGTGGATACGAGCGAACAAATTATCTTTGAATATCCAGAAAACTAAATATATGTTGTTTATTAAATCTATAGATTCGTTGCCTGCTAATATATATAGTTTTGGAAAACACCCCATTGGAGTGTGTTTCATTTATTACATTTTTGGGTGTAACGGTTGATAATAACCTGTCTTGGAAATATCATATTGACAATATTTGTAAAATTACTTCTCGAAATATTGGTATTATTTATAAAGTAAAGACATGTCTTCCTTTGAATTCATTAAGTATGCTGTATAGTTCTTTGATACTCCCATATCTGAATTATGGTCTCTTAGTTTGGGGCAACACGCATCAAACGTTATTAGATAAAGTTTTGCTATTACAAAAGAAGGTTATTCGTATTATTTGTAATTCCCCATTTCGTTGCCATACAGACGGTTTGTTTTTTGAAAATAATATTTTAAAGGTTAAGATTTATATTTATTTCAACTTGGTCAATTATGTATAACTTATAATAATAATAATATGTTGCCATCTGTTTTCAAGAAATGTTTGTTAAAATTAGCTCAGTCCATAATTACCCAACAAGACATTCTGCAGAATTTCATTTACCTCTCTTGTAATGAAGTAAAAAATGCTCCATCGATTAATATTTTGAAGACAAAAATTGAAATTGTTTTTATTACAATCTTATGAACAACATTAATTATATTGCCCATTTATTCTTTCCCCGTCCTTTTTTTTATATTTATATTTATTTCAACTTGGTCAATTATGTATACTTATAATAATAATAATATGTTGCCATCTGTTTTTCAAGAAATGTTTGTTAAAATTAGCTCAGTCCATAATTACCCAACAAGACATTCTGCAGAATTTCATTTACCTCTCTTGTAATGAAGTAAAAAATGCTCCATCGATTAATATTTTGAAGACAAAAATTGAAATTGTTTTTATTACAATCTTATGAACAACATTAATTATATTGCCCATTTATTCTTTCCCCGTCCTCAAGTCTTCTTTTATTCTTCCTTTTTCCCCTTTTTTGGTTAAACAAGGTCTTTTTCTACTCGCTGACTCAAAATGTAATTTGATATGTTTTTTTATTGTGCCCTCTCATGCATATCTCCTTTCGTAAGCGCAATTCTTCTTCCCCAGCTTCTTCTCAACCCCACATGCTGCTCATCCTTTTGTACTATTTTTGTACCTCCGATATCTCATTTATTTTCTCTCCTTTTTTGCAGTGTCTATTGTGTGTATCGTTACCGTCTTCTTCTATCTTTGTCATGTAATGTTCTCTCTTGTCATATTTTCGTCTCTGTTGGCATCCCTTTTTCCCTATATTTTAGTTCGTTTGTAGTAATTAATTCACTTTTGTATTAATTTAAGTATTCATTATTATCTGAGGGGTCCACATTTGTACAAGCACTGCTTTTTAGTGGACCCCTCTTGTTTCCAATATGTATACCTTAATATCTCTCTTTTTAATCATTATTTCAATAAAACATCACATGCATAAATTTGTATGAAAAATGGTTGAAACCAATGCCTTTTTAGAAAGCGCCCTCTTGTGTTTTAATGGCTCTTTTTTTAATGATAACGGGATTTTTACTTAGTCGTTTGTAATTTTGTATACATTTCGAGCATGGTGGAGTTAAAACTATTAGTTTATAATGTTACTGTCCAGTTTTGGTTACTAAGGTTCAGCCTTAACAAAACTGTACTACCCCTTTAACCCTAAAAAAAACCCTAACAAAAACCTGATATATCTCTTTTTACGAATATTTGTTCGTATTTCCGTATGTTTTGTACACAAATCACGAAATTGAGCGATTTTTCATTCTCTATGCGTTCCGGAGCAATCAGAAAAATCGCGGAGGAGGGGGGGGGGGCATAATAGCCCCCCTGCCTTATTAGGGTTAACTTTAAAAAAAAAATAGATGCTTTATTTTGCCATTTCAATGTTCACTCGAGAGTAATGATATTTTAAGTCAAACATTGCGTAACGTCGATCGTGCATGTTGTGACACTGAATAGTGATGGTTATACATGCCACGAAGAAATGTGATAACATATTATATGTGTTTCAATGCCAGGAAGAGAATTGAAGAATGATTTATACAAACATAAATGATTTAGTATCAAAACGTATATAGTGAGATAAAGACGGAACTAATAATAAATGTGACACTATTATCACAAAATTCACCATGATATTCATATGCCAACGGGGTGGATGACAATATTCGTGTCTGTATTGCCACTGCACGCCACTGTTTCAGAAACATAATTATTGACGTCAAAAAGTGCAGAATGTGCATGTGATGTGTAGGCATATATTATTTAAGGTGTGTTTTGTTTTATGTCTTTAATTATTCATCATTTAGGGGGACAAGGGGGGGGGGGGGCATTTGCCCCTAATGCTGAAAGATAATCATGAGGTTTATATTGAGTGAGCCCCCCCCCCCCCCTCCTTACTTGTCCGACCACGGTAGCCTACGCCATGGTTTTGGAAACATAACATTGACGTCAAAAAGTGCAGAATGTGTATGGAATGTGTGTTATGTAAGCTATGCCTATGTTTCATTTTTCATCAGGGAGGGGGACAAGGCCTGGGGGATGGGGGCGCTTGCTCCCAATAATGAAGATAAAATTATGTTATGTCTTTGATTATACATCATGGAGGGGGATAAGGGGTACTTGAAATCAAGTGAGACCCCCCCCCCCCCCACCCCCCCCCCCCCCCACCCCTCCCCCCCCCCCCCCCCCCCCCCCGTCAAGAGAAATATGAAGGTGTATGCGTTTGTTGTGTGTGTGTGTTCGAACTAAAACACCATGCAATTTGAGCAAGGCTGGCTCAAGTTGTATGGTGTATGAGTTCGCTGTGTGTTGTGTGTGTGTGTTCGAACTAAAACACCATGCAATTTGAGCAAGGCTGGCTCAAGTTGTATGGTGTATGAGTTCGCTGTGTGTTGTGTGTGTGTGTTAGAACTAAACCACCATGCAATTTGAGCAAGGCTGGCTCAAGTTGTATGGTGTATGAGTTCGTTGTGTGTGGTAGGTGTGTGTGTGTTATTACTAAAACACCATGCAATTTGAGCAAGGCTGCTATGCAGTGCGATCGAGTGCGGAATATAATAATAATAATATCCTCGATTTATACAGCGCCTATCACGACTGATATATCATCTCTAAGCGCTTATCAATTATATTATTACCCCTGTCGCGTCTACTTGTTCGCAGCCAGATTTGGGTTTGACGTCAACAAATACAGAACGACCAAAATATCTCCAGAATGATGAAAATCAAAACCGACGGATCTATCTCGACGCGGCCGGCCTCCAGCTAAACCGCGCACCCACCGGCACCGCGATCCCGGGGCGCTACCCTAGGCCTAGCTTAATACCTGTACCTGGCTACTGCACGGTATAGGACTGTACGACACATCAATTTGGGGAGGACAATTTGAGGTGGCGACGTCAGTGGCGCCCTACAACATTTTCACACATGAATTTGATGTGCTCTCATGGGAACCCGCAATTCGATCATCACTGTGCTCATGAATGGTAAATTGGGGAGATTTCCCCAGGACACTGTACATGACTAATTATGCCAAATGAAAGACTTTGCAATAATATGTTCTTTTGAGGAGCTCCTCAAATTGCTGTTCACACAGCGGAATCTCCTCAAACTGTGGGTGTGTGTAAGAACATGCCTGCTCATATTGCATGCTATACAAGAACACACACACACACACACACACACACACACACACACACACACATGTAAATGTTACACTGGCGCTTTAAAACAAATGAAAACATACAAAACAACAACAGTAAGTCAATAATTGCCCCGTTCTCTGCATGCTATGTATTGTACATACGCTATAATATGATAATAACTATATTATAATAATAACAGGTAATGGGTTAATAACGGACGTGGAAGCCAGTCAAGTCGAAATATTTTTATTTGAGAAGCCACAAACACCGAATCACTGCATGATGTACAAAGTACAAAACACACTGGTTTGGTTTTTAGACTTTTGTTTGATAAATTATCGTAAAGCTTTTTTGAATTCTCATTGACCAAGAAGACTAAACTACATAATATTATTTCACTTTTCATACCAATTGAATAGAACGATACGCGTGACGTAATATGTTTATCTTATAACGGTTCAAACAAAAATAATTGTCAATAAAATATGACCTTTTTGGACAATTTATTGTAAATTATATGATGACAAAAATGCAACTGTCCAACCGTACACGATGTCTGACTACAATTACTTATAAATACTGCAAAAGGAAACAATTAAACATGTTATATCAACTAATTCAATGAAAGGGATTCTCAATATAGAAATTATAGAAATATTCTTCTCCACATTTTATTACAAATATGAATATATCCGATTTTTTAAATTGTCATGGTCTGAGGTCTTTTCGAATCGGTTTTTTACTTTGAGACAGGTTCATAATTTGAGTGTCCATTTGTATTGCCTTCGTTTCCTTTTCGTAAGAAGTCCCTACTTTATTATTTTGTGTTTTTTAATATAGTTATCATCACGTTTAACTGGTCAGGATGTATTGTGCTGGGATGCAATCTAATATTTTGTAATAAACATAGGAATTAAATGTCAGCATTCTCTCCACAACACGTTAAACAATATAATATAAACTAATACATGTTTATGATATTATATCTCTCTTCTAACACTATCAAATGTGTTAAAACGCTTAAATACATATACCCTTGTCGATTATAGAACGGTCGAGTAAAACAAATAATTGTTGATAACCAGTTAATCATGACAATAACATAAATGTGAACTGAAATGAGAGGACCGGCGGGCATCGTCCGCACCCTCATGTCAATAGTAATTAATTTGCAGTGTATTGCAACCCTTCAACATACGGACACTTGTTATGTGCAAACTGATTTTGATATCAACCTATTAATCACAACTATAATGGAATTACAAATGGAATAAAAACATATTTTCAATCCGCCCACATGCTCCATGCCCATGTCAATAGTCGCCCCTGCAAGTAAAATGACTGCTATGTTTTCTTCTGTGAACAATATATTGAAACAAACAACAAACTCTATTTACAAACGTTGCGGCAATATTCTTGATTACTTTTGTGATAAATATGTGAGTACCGGTAGCACTCCTTATTTCAACCCCCATGTACATGATGTAAGAAGTCGCCAAAACAAATACACAAAATATTCACGTTATATTCCTGATAATGTGCAGTGTTTTGCAACCCTTAAACACACAAACACTTGTCATGTACAAACACTGCAGTAATGCTTCAGAACTGAGCAAATAGACTCAATTGACGGAAACATATTCGGTTCCAAAAATAGACAAGTTTATTCCGAGCTGAAAGAAGGGGAATTACTTAATCCGTCATCAGTGTGATGCATCACGCGATTACCCTACCCCTATGGTATTACCCCTATATATCCCTCCCAGGGAATGCTGGATGTTATCTTACCCCCTTCCCAATCCACCCTCCCTCTACCCCTCTTCCCGACCCAGTCGCAATAATTATGATTACCCCTTTCATAATCAGCATGACGCGTTTGTAATAACTCAATGGTATTTTTGTTATTGTGAGTTGGTATTATGCTTTAGAGAGGGTTAGAGGAAGAGGGTAGATATAGATATGGGTGGGGCTAAGTGGGGTACTTGCAAGCGTTGCATTGGAATCGTTGAGGTGGAGTAGGTAGACGGGGAAGGGGGTATATGATCGAAAGGAAAACAGATTCATTATTTACTTTACACATCAAACCTTGTATGCCTAACTAAATGTCTGACTAAGTCTAACTAAATCTTTAGCACGTACATTTAGCCAATGTAAATTTAGACAAATTTAAATACGTGTACATCATCTAAGAATTATAAATTGTTGAATTATACGTGACATTTTCAACCACTTGAACATGAAATATTTGTAAACACACACTAAACTAATGATGTATAAGATCGTGATTTAATGGTCGGAATATTATTTGATTAATGTGAGGCTATATTATATCTGTCGTCTGATAACGCTATTCGTTCGGCATGTTTGGTCAATATTTGCAATCCGAAGTGTTTTCAAAAACGGGATTTCGAAAAAAGAATGGACAAAATCATGTAGTTACGCCTATATTTCTGCATACTATTGATGATTTGTAAATGAATATTTTGCCATTAAATGTTTCCTATATACTATTAAACTATTAAACATTATCAATAAATCAGTAGGGCCAATAAACATATTTCCATTAATTTTTACAGCGATGGTGTTTAGCTTTAAATCAAAGAGGTGCTATGAAGATGTCACGATGATGACAGATTTTGCATCACAGACCATTAACCCTCCATGCACTATAGCATAAGAAGTCATTGGTTGATCCATGGGTGTCGGTGGTATTGGGGGAGGTAACAGGTGCAGTCTTTAACCCCTGCACTTGGCCCCTCTATGCATTCGCCTGTGAGACGGGTCATGACTACATGTAGATCTTACTTCGAATTATGAAAAATTAACCGTGGTAATGCGTTGCCATGGTGATTTTCATTAGCACGTGCAAAAATAAAGGGAGAAAATGAAGAAATGCCGATGTGTCACTAATCTCTTTACACCACATCGATTTTCGTAATATTAATCATGATATTTTTTCTTCGATATAACGCGCAAAGCATGAACAAGGATTATGGGCAAATTTATTTCAGATTTTTAGAAACTTATTGAACGGTAAATCCGTTTGTGCATGATATTATAACATATAATTTAGTATGGTATTGTACACAAAAAACACGACTTATATAGCCGCTTCCACGTGATTAACGGAATTACATTCGGCAGTTAAAAACTAGCAAGTGTTTGTTCGTATAATTCTTATTTGCTATATTTGCTCAAACATTAGTATATCAATTCAAACGCACCCCTTCTACTCCCTAGGGAGCATTCACATGTAGGCACACATAGTCATGCTCTACAACCGGACGTCATTCGTTTCACGGTCTATTATCTTATTATTACACATCCGACATAGCCAAGTTCAACATGGAGAGCACAAGTTGCACAACCTTCCTCAAAAGGCTCAAGCGCTAATCTGATTGTCGCAAATGTTGACATGTAAATGTTCGCCACTCGAAAGCAGGTTGGCTACATGCTAGATGCGCACGAAGATTTTACATTAATTCGCCCTCATTTCACAACTTTTACCCTCTGCGATCGCTGATAATGTGGCAGAATGGACTAATGCCAACCCATAGACCTACCGCTATGGCGGCCAACCTGACTTATGTCGCCAAGACGACCGTCACAACCATCAGGAGGTGGATGGACGTTGTATTAAGATCAAGATTAGATATGAACAAACGAACGTTATTTTATTCAATGCTGTAGTTTGCAAGATCTACTCATCTTGGAAGCAGGACGTCCCCATGCATCACCCCCCTGTTGGAAGCATGTTCGTGTGCGAGTATACTAATCGTATTATCGCGGATGCACAAATAAAATAATGTTACTTTAGAGTTTAGCGCCCCAGACCAAAGATTCCTTGCCCAGACAGAGAGAAGGATGAGGTGAGAACAACACGGGAGGAGCTAATTCGATTACCGGTAAATAAATGTCATGAAGTGACCAGGGATTGTTTTATGGTCGGTGTCTTGTAAGATAGGAACTACTGATACAAATAATATTAATTCATCTCCAAAATAACATCCCCAAACTTCTACCCTGCATCTAAATTGGCATGGTTATTGTAATTAACTGGATGGATTTTGTGTTACTGGATAACACTTTCTTGTGGGTAATTCTAGGTAGCCTATCCGATAGGCGTCTGAGCTTTCTGGCAAGTACTAATCGCGTTATGGAGACGGAAAACCGGTGATCTCGAACCCGATGCGCGCTCAAACTAGGCATATCGTGGTTAGTACACTGCCGGTAGAACCTGCCAGACAGCACGATGCCTATCGGATAGGCTAAATTCTAGGACGTTAGGATGTTCTTGCGATATTATAGAAAGCCAAATAGACAGTGAACGGAGCTCAAAACCATTCCTGCCGAACACACACACATATACAGACACGCACGCACTCAAACACATACGCACAGTCGCACACGCAGACATACACGGAGAACATTAAACATGATTGATAGACCAAACCATATATTTTACTAAAGAACACATACTGTTAACATCTGAAGATGAGAACGTTATATATGAATCCATGTTGTTGCAACCTTAGAACAAATTGA
Source organism: Echinarachnius parma (assembly GCA_037951105.1). Classification (NCBI taxonomy): domain Eukaryota; kingdom Metazoa; phylum Echinodermata; class Echinoidea; order Clypeasteroida; family Echinarachniidae; genus Echinarachnius; species Echinarachnius parma. Next base: position 13,680 of record JBAMJV010010366.1, on the reverse strand, counting down.
AATAAGCATGACAAGTCAACGCCTAGCCCCAAAGGTCTTTCACGTATAATGATACAGTCAATTACACTTCATTCAGGCCTATATCCACATCATTTATTAAGCAGAGCCTTGAGACGTCTGGTCATTGTTAAACGAGTTATTAACCCTCCGATTCCCATAGACACATATAGGCTTAATGTAATAACTCAATGTTACAGTATATGCCATTAAGCTTTGACAGGGTTAAAGACATACACGCAGCCGTGATGCAAGCCTGTTAAAACTTCTGATTAACCCTCTGTTTCCAGAGAGCTGAACCTGTGCATATAATCAATGTACATTACCACTCATAGGGTTAAACTAACACCTGCACCCGTGATCAAGCCACACACGGGTCAACATCATACGGGAAATTAGTGACTAACGTATAATGAGACGCACTGCCGTATCTAATAGTGACCAACTCATCCGAACTTGCCACAGACAGGTTATTGAAGAAAGTCATGAAGGTAATTTTTATACCATGAATATACTTTTAGTGTATTGTCGTAACATCATCATTATTAGGTCCTACGCTGCCCCCCCCCCCCCCCCCCCCGTGACTACGCCCCTAAAGTCCTCTCCATATTGCACGTAGCTTGTCTGACCTTACTGCGGTAATTACTTAGTAAAACCAAGACTTCTGCAAGATCCCGTGTGCAAGTAACTTTCTTTTGAAAAGAAAAATCATGACTGATGCTTTTTTCTTTTTATCTCTAAAATTAGGAACAAATATTGCTTCAAACCAATACACTGTATTTGCCTCAGTGTGTGATTATGTGTAATAACTTTCACATCTAATCAAAACGTACCACAGACACGTTAGGCATTGTCTGGCTGCAATTTGATGTTTCATTATATTGCATACCCTAAAAAAGAAACGAGGATTGATTATTATCCGAATTGTAAAAGATTGCTTTTCTGCGTCTGCCATGTCATCAGATACTCGGCGTACAAGAGGTACGTATAGGTCCTATAGAAGTATGATATTATGTTTTTGGCGAGTGTACGAAAGGGGTGGTAGAATGCCTCGGTTCGGAATAATTCATGACCTTTTGTAAAATGAAAGTATAAATGGGCTCATATTACAATTCAATCTCAATTTGATTATGAAATGTGTAGACGAGGTACATGTATAACAGGACGGTATGATTTCATGTTGTCCGTGATTGTACAAAGAATAACGTATAATTCGAAGAATATTAAATATGAAATAGCTTTATATATCAATTTATATAGTTATGATGTGCATGTCTTTACATTATAGTTACTAAATAGAGTATGTACACTACATAAGAAGTTCATGAACTGATACAAACGGGTACGTTTGAATGTTTTCTACGAGTGCACCCAAGTGACGGTAGATTGCGCGGCGACCGTGAGGGACAAAAGTGCACCTCATTTTAATACGGGATCCTGTCAAAATCTCGATACTTCTTTTTCTAAAATCTCGATACCCTCCTGTCTTCATCTGTCATGTATTCACGTCAAGTAAGCAGCCTCGATTATTACTGTAATAACAATCACACCCCTGCCTTATTGTTCACCATCCTAGCAAACCGATGAAACGACTTTTATATGATTGATAAGAAAGGGATCAATATTTGCTCTTTCCTTTTACGACCTGTATAGGTGTCAAGCCGCGGTTGCCCACTGACACAGCATTATAAGTCTTACCACAACGTCTCCGGTGCTGGAACGAGCCTGGAATATTATGTGACCTAAACGATATAATACTACTACAAAATTACTCCGCATTTTGAGCTGCAACAATTATCGGATAAAGTATCGATAAAGTCCTAACCATCGGGGCAACCTTGCTGGGAGGTTTTGATCGAGCAGTCATGCTGGCCATTTGATTACCTCGTATGAGGTTTTGGGTTCGATCCCCACCCGAGCCAGCCTGTATTAGGCTTAAATGTTATTGTCAACATCATCTCAGTCATGAACCGAGCATCTGTATTTAACCAACATATGTTAATAATGAATTTTCTATTCTGCAGTGAGTGAGACAAAGCAAAGAAGGGAGCGGGAGATCAAGACTAGAATAATATAGTTGTGTTACAGTCGCGCTATCAACATGTTTGAGGGTGTTGGGGTGTACTAGTTGGTCTACTTTCCCATTGTATTCGCAGGAATGTAACAGTGAAAACTGATGATATCTCGTATTATTGAACTCTTTTTAATAAAGGTAACTGATCTCACTATGATTTGTATTCTTGTTATATTTCCCTTTGTTGTGTGGTAACAAATATGTGGGGTTCTGATAAGCCGAAACATAAAAACAACATTGAACATACAACAAAAACACAATGGCTTAATATATGGATTCACTGGAATGTGACTTGTTTTGAAGTATGTCTTTGAAATTGTATGTTTTCTTTACAAGAAATGGCGTACTATTTTTAAAGCTCCAGGATAGTTCTGCATGCTGCAGTGCATTTCGTCCGGTAATTTCAGAAATATTTCAATCACTAAAATGGGAGCAAGGTTACAAATTACAAATTATTACACATTTTTAACAATAATAATCTATCCTTTTGCATTTATTTTACTATGTAATTTGTTTATATACATGGAGAGTCAAGGGTATAACCTAATTTCATAATAAATAAGAAGCCAGACATTACAAGCGTTTTAGAAGGTTAATAGCATAATATTTCTATTACAAAAATCCTACTTATTAGGAATCTAAACATTTGGATCGGGTGTCAAAGTAAGAAGGACACACAAATTGCATTATAATTATCGACCTTCTTAACTAGACTTACTGTTTTTGTATTCATAATACAAGAATAATCAGGAGCATGACCTGATTCATTTTGAATAAGAAGCCAAATATCATAATGACTATAATTGTAAGACATTTGTAAGATAACGAATAGAAATTTAAGTCGTCTATTAACGTAATCAATGCAATAATAATTACCGGTATACGTGAAGCTGTAAATCACGATTCAATTCTATGTCATCAAATAAATAAGTAACTGCAAATATGTTATGAAACAGGAGCAAAAAGCAACAACACACTAGTCTAAATGCAAATAAAAATAGAACATTAGAAAATTAACAGTATATCAAACTAAGAATTCATGCATCATACATGTTAATAACACGTATGATGCATCAATTCTTAGTTTGATATATTGTACAGCAAAACATTTAATGAAATTGCTAGCAATAATGTATATCGTTAGCAACACAGGACAATAAGATGATGAACTAAAATTGCAAACTCACAATTTTGGACAAAAACTAATGTGTTAACCCCCAATCAATAATATTATGGTTTTCATAAATTTTACTTTTTGTTAATGATTATTTTGGATATAACTTACATTCCAGGCTGAAGAGCATTGTCTGCCGGGTCTGCATTGGGTATCTGGTTGTTGTTAAAGTTGTTATCTAGTACTTCATTTTGTGCGAACTGTACGCCCCTGATTTGTCCCTCGGATAGGCTGCATAACACGGCCAGGATGAGTGTAATCCCTAGTAAAGTATCCCCTGCCATTGTGCAAATTTATCTCCAAGAAATTGTCAGGTAAATAGTTTCTAGTTTGTAAGAGGGACTGGACAGATTCCTCAATTTGTTAATCCTTGTCCACTTTAAAACATTCAACAGATTTCTAGAAATTAAGAGCAAACATCCAGGTAATGTACACGATGAAAGTCCTTAAGTTAGGTTTAAAATCCCAGATAGTATATCCACAGTCCTGAGACGTCTAAGGAGAAAGTTTATAATTATGAAGAAAAATGAAAATGTTGATTACGAAACCAAATTGATTCCTCTCAAGTCACCAAAGTTATTCCACCACACTAAATACAGGTATATGGTTATCAGCAATTATTAACCATATATATATATCCAGTCCTAGATATATGCATATCTCACTATCAATTATTGTGCTAATTGCGAGAGCCTTTCCCTCGTACCTCCCTCGCGGAAGACACAAACTTATGAATGACTGGATAGTTACCGATGCAGTTTACCCGTGCATCTATCCGTGACACACACGAATGTAGAGCGAACGTAGAGCGAGTGTGCGGTGCTCGCGCGGCGAGTTTATCGTACCAAGGGGCTATGCTCATTATGACGTCACGGGAATGGGACGACTGGGGAGTTTTGATTGGCTAAAAGCTCTGTGACGACTTTCTCCTTTTTGTCAAGTCTGTAGTACGTGGTGGCCTATGGGAAATGGGAGCCATTATAAACAATACGATTCGCAAAAGCAATGGTTATGTCAATGGATATGCGGTATAAAGCCGGTAATTGTCGATTTGTTTACATAAATTATCCAATCAGACGCAAATCATTCCTGTACATATATGTATTCAGTGTTTTTACGCTTCCTTGACAAATTGGGCCTAAACGAAATGAATGTTTTTAACACAAGTTTATGCTCGATTCCAAGAAAAGTGTAAAGAGCATGTACCTACTTTTTTTTATTTTTTTATTTTTTTGTATTTATTAATTATTATTATTTTTTGTTTGGAGGGGGGGGGGGGGGAATCCTATACAATCTTTGAGCAGATGCATCTCAGTGAGACCTTTGGCGCCATATATAATTTATGACCATTGTATCTTAAACATTTCTACACAAAATCATGCTATTTTTACAAAAAAATGTTCTAGTAACTTTGTTTGCAAGTGCAAAATGTGATGAGTGATTAATGTATATTGGAGTGATCTAAACCCCTCAAAAAAAGTTCGGAAAACTCAAATTTGATAGATTATATCTCTTTTCTGATGAAATCATGTTCGTTATATTTATTATCATTTGAAAGGGTGTGTATTTCTCTTTAGATTGATACCAAATTCGTAAGCATCATGAGTACGGGGTATGGGGGAAGGTCAGAAGTGAAATGTCGCAAAATGCGCCAACAAACTTCTGTCGGAAGGTCTGACTCTCACATCACGGTATTTCTCAAGTTCAAATTCTTTCGACGATGAATATCTTGACAATGAAGAGATACTGTTGAATGGTATCAGAAGAAAGCCTGTTCAATTATCTGTCCAATGACACTTCACTTGTAATGATTATGAAAGCCGGGTATGTACAGTAAAGCTGAAAATTGGGGATGATCGATAGCGAAATGTTACCAAAATCCATTTGATTGTGTGAAATTTAAGGCGTTGCATCCAAAAACGACTTTTTGTGGAGATATCTTAGTACTTTACTTTACATAATCAATATAGAATTCAACATCAGGTGGAAGCGTGTTAATTTTTCAATAAAATGATGCCCCATTCGTAATGGTTATGCGATTGAGGTGTGTGCAGTATCTCTGAATGTATGGGGCTCAAAATGACATGTTGCAAAGTGCACCGTTTTGCCGTTTGATATGTGCTAAACAGGGCATACTTTATACACGGTCAAAGAGGGCGCTAATATGTCACTTTTGGCCAGTTTGCGTAGGTTTAGGGAAATTTGATGAATTTTCAATACAGCAAGTTTGAGTGGTACTGTACTGCACACTCACATGCAGTATAATCATTACAAATGAGATATCATATTAAAGATAAATTAACGAGCTTTCCGAAAGTGCAACATGTAATGATGATAGAATTATATTTAATAAAACAATATCTTACCGGAATCTTGAAACAAGAAGCCAGGGTATCAAATTCATAGCATTAATGCGCCCCCATATCCGGCTTTACTGCACACACCCCGATAGGATTATTATTACAGGTGAGACATACTTCGAAGGAAAACTAACCATTTCTTCCAATAGTCGATTTTCGTTGCAACGCCCTCAATTTCACAAAATGAAATGCGTTTTGCAACATTTCACTTTCGACCCTCTCCCATATTCAGGTGCACCATACTTATACTGCTAATAAAATTGTTACGGACATGATCGTTTTAAACAGATAGACAATTGATACCAAATTTGAAAGGTTTAAATTATTTGAACACTCTACAATCTTCGATACAACTTGAACAATAAAAAAGTACGACACAAGAGTCAATTTTCCCAACATAATACTCTCGGCCTATTTCGTGACATTTGACTTCTGACCGTCCTTCGTTCTGAAACGCACTGCGTATTCCCGATTTGAAATAAATGACAAATAATGTACCATTTTAAAGGAAAATAATCATGCAATGCAATGACACTAAATGAAAAGAGAAAATTGTATTATAAGTATGATATAATCGATCAAAGTTGAGTTATGTCCACAAAGTAATGTGTGAAAAATTCAAGCTCACTGGATGTTATTTGGCTGAGATAATGTCCAAAAAATTGCTTGCTTGCTTGCTTGCTTGCTTGCTTGCTTGCTTGCTTGCTTGCTTGCTTGCTTGCTTGCTTGCTTGCTTGCTTGCTTGCTTGCTTGCTTGCTTGCTTGCTTGCTTGCTTGCTTGCTTGCTTGCTTGCTTGCTTGCTTGCTTGCTTGCTTGCTTGCTTGCTTGCTTGCTTGCTTGCTTGCTTGCTTGCTTGCTTGCTTGCTTGCTTGCTTGCTTGCTTGCTTGCTTGCTTGCTTGCTTGCTTGCTTGCTTGCTTGCTTGCTTGCTTGCTTGCTTGCTTGCTTGCTTGCTTGCTTGCTTGCTTGCTTGCTTGCTTGCTTGCTTGCTTGCTTGCTTGCTTGCTTGCTTGCTTGCTTGCTTGCTTGCTTGCTTGCTTGCTTGCTTGCTTGCTTGCTTGCTTGCTTGCTTGCTTGCTTGCTTGCTTGCTTGCTTGCTTGCTTGCTTGCTTGCTTGCTTGCTTGCTTGCTTGCTTGCTTGCTTGCTTGCTTGCTTGCTTGCTTGCTTGCTTGCTTGCTTGCTTGCTTGCTTGCTTGCTTGCTTGCTTGCTTGCTTGCTTGCTTGCTTGCTTGCTTGCTTGCTTGCTTGCTTGCTTGCTTGCTTGCTTGCTTGCTTGCTTGCTTGCTTGCTTGCTTGCTTGCTTGCTTGCTTGCTTGCTTGCTTGCTTGCTTGCTTGCTTGCTTGCTTGCTTGCTTGCTTGCTTGCTTGCTTGCTTGCTTGCTTGCTTGCTTGCTTGCTTGCTTGCTTGCTTGCTTGCTTGCTTGCTTGCTTGCAGAACAAACCCGGACCCCGAATTTGTGCTTCCCAACCCATTCAGCAACTCCTTCAAACTATGCATGGCCTAAATAAACCCCTACTCACCATGTATTATGGTAAAAGAAAAGAATACTCATGAGAGAGACGGGGTTCGAACCCATCACACCAAGTGTTGAAGTTCACAGCGTGACCAACATGACCAATAGGCTACGTAAACCGCTGATAGTCAACATTGTCTCATTGCAGTGTTGGGTATCTCGGATTTCTTTTCAAATAATTCTCTGCTATCACTGCTTATGAATAATTCATTAGAAAATGCTGAATGGTTTGCATGGTTTGGGAAACGCAAATTCACACCCGGGTCTCCTGCTTTGAAAACCAATGCCTTCACAACTACGCCACTACACAGAGAGTTTGTGAATGAATACTTATGCTACGGTCACAAATGGTCCGGGCGCCGTACGATTTTTCTCCCTACGGCGGATTTTCTACGATTTTGGGATATTGTGATATCGTACGATGTCTGTGGTATTTTAGAGTAGCAGTCACATATTCTCCGGGCCCCGTACGATGAACTTTGTCTTAAAATAAAACATAAATTGCACGGCCCCCGTGAACACAAACTAAGTGCCCGTACGGGTGACTTACGGTACTCTTACGGTGAATCCACGGTACCCGTACGATTTGAGTGGCCAAATATTCAGTCTCAAAATCGTACGATATTCGAAAAAAAGGCTGTGATATCCGTGCTGTGCCCGTGCGATTCCCTTGTGGTGCCCGTGCGATGCTCTCTACGATGTGTCTACGGGCTTACGGCAAGTAAAAAATCGTACGATGCATTTTCTGTTTTAACTCCGCGTTAAACAAATTTTTGACATCGTACGGCGAGGGAAAATGCAACGGCGACCGTACGATAGCCACGGTCCCTGTGCGGGCGCCGCAAGATTCCCGCAAGATTTCACCTAAAAGTGGCATCGTACGGGCGCCGTAGCCCAAATCGGACCATTTTGTGACCGTAGCAACAGACAGAATTACAAGTCACTAGCTAGCCATTCTCCCAATCTGCTCGTGCTGAATTTATTTGTGGGGAGGGATATTGTGGATTCCTCAAATTACCTTACTACTTTTTATAAATGTAATGATTGTAAAGCGCTTTAGATTATTATCAATTCTATTTAACGATATATAATTCGAAACATATTCTAACAAATAAAGTATCAATACCAGTATATGAAATAAGAATACAGAGAAAAGGGGGGAATTATAATACGACACAAATAACCTATACAAATGTATCCTGACTATATCTTGGGACACACACGTTATTTTGAATATACATTATTTTCTCATTAAAAAAAAAAAAAAAATTACAAATATATACTGAAATTCATCTCCAATATCTATGGAGGTACACAGCGGACATTGCAAATCATCTATTATATTTGCATAATATATACCCTTTTACGGTACCTAACGATACAGTACTCCAGCATCCAGTAGACGATCTATTTCAAAATGTTGCCATCTTGTTTTCCCACACAAATTGCACGACAAGATTGTTTACGCAAAGATGATAGATGGCGCGATTCACAAATCGGAACACAGAAATACAATCGGAACGCCAGGTGTATCCGTATAATCACATTCACACTTCTGCAAAGTTTTCGAATTGAAAGCCTAGTTTCCTGCTTGTTTTTCCTGTTTATTATTTTCCTGATTATGTTTCACTTGTTTGCCTTAACTTAATGTAGCATGAGCTGGTCCGATTGTTTTAATCATGCATTACACTGATCCTTGATAGACATTCTCTTCAGCAATAAAATCGTTTTGGTTTGAAGGTTTGAATTTGAATTTAAGTTTTGTATAGGTGTGATTTTATTATGCTATATTAAAAGATGTTAGAAAACTTGCAAAGGACCTTTCTGATTGTGCTTATCAAGATGGATTAGATAGTCATAATTATCTCAAGAATGTCCCTTTATTGATCATGAGACATTAATGTTTCAATCTTCTTCTGAGTTTTACAAATTAAATAAGATAATTTAAGGACGTGCGCGACCACAAGATCTGTTTCAGTAATATATTACATAAATGATATGCTGTCTTACAAATTGGATTGCAAAGGTACCACGATCTGATTGTATTAATTAGGAGTTGCATATACAAGTCCCGTACTCTCAGTCATTACACATTCAAACTTCTCTCTTGGATAGAATGAAAATACATATTATACATTTTATATTTATATTTATCATATTAATGTATTATTGTTTTATGTATATTGTATGATGTTATATCAGGACCCTGACGAAAAACAGTATCCTTGCTGATCAGGCTATCCTGTATAAATATATTTGAATAAATAAATAAATAAATAAATAAACATATCATTTTCTGTACGAGTATTAAGGGTTAGGTTTCTTTTGTAACATTATAACAATGTTCGCGCTCACGCGCTAAAAATTACTTGGCAAACAAAGGGTGCTTGAACTTCAACATTAATTAGAAACAGTGAAGCGGGAAGTGTTATCGTGAAAATCCGCCCTTCTCGGTCACGACACATAAATATTAATCCCAAGATCATTTGTACCCCAATGAATTAATGTCATCCAAACTTGAATTCGTCTACAGAATACAGCGTGCAACAACCAATATTTGATTTAAAGGTATTGTTTATCAAAAACTGTATTTTGGGATGGATTTAACCCCTATGCAAAAAAGAAAAACAAATAGTCAATATTAGCCCCGCTTCATTTTTTAGAGATCGTATATACCGACCTGTCATAACCTGTGAAAAGTATAGAGAACTACGCTCAAGCTGCATGTTTATCGGCATACGAATGAAGTAAAAATACATTACCATGATTGCGAATGCCTGAAATATACGGTTTGCATAAAATACAACTTTATTTGAATAGTTTTAAATTCATGGTAAACGTGCAAAAGTTTGAAAAGCCCTTTAGCTAGTATCCCCCTCGTCATACCTGCGTGAGTTTATGTTTCCATCACGTATACCGGTCGGTGCTATCACACGGTCCGGTTTGGCTGGCGTGATCATCCGGTACCAAACCGCTCGGTCCCGGGCCACTAGCAATCTATAAACTGTGGTAATTATATCACGTATAACGTGTTCCATATTTCTATATATTGATAATATAAATCTCATATACAATATCAATGTAAGGACAATCTCGAGATGTAAACAGACAGGGGCTTAGCCATGGGGAGAGGTGGGGCGAGGGGGGAGACAAGTGCCTCCTCTGCCTCCTCTGCCTCCATAATTTGGTACTCTTTGTGAATCCCCAAAAATAAATAAATATAACATAAATATTTTGTGTTGGTATATTTACCTCATTATTGTTAATTCTGGCTACGCTAGTGTAAGAAGGTTGTTTACTCATTCCAGGTCGGATCACGGTTATTTCACCACGTATATCATACGCATGTGACTCATTTACAAAAGTGACAATAAACTATAGGCTAAACACAGAAAGAACGACAAATAATCTAGAATGATAGTGCGTGATTGGTTGATTGATTGATAGATCAATTTAATTTTCATCATCATTTATTTTATAAATTAAAATAAAAATACAAGACAAATAAGAGTTTGTCGTTAGAAAGAAATTATTATTATTATCTAAGGTAATCTAAAAAAATAACTTCAGATCATCTTTAATGTCGTCTATTGTAAATTTTAATCCGAGTAAGACAAACATCTAAATTTGTAAAAAGTTGCGCGTATTGCCTGAAGGTTCATGTATAACAAGTTGATACTCTTTGTAGTCACGCATCTATTTTGGGGTTATGATTTCAATTCTCAAGATTTCTGGATTTGCAATAACAACTCACGTGAATATACGCTACCCCCTTCCTGTTTTTAACAACCCTGCACAATCCATAATAAATAGTTTGTATATGAAGGAATCAACAAGTATTTATAACGTTTGTTTTTAAATTTTATTCCATGATGATTTACACATTTTCTCAGAAATCAGCAACGCATGATTATATAAATCGATACTATAGTCCAGACATTCGGAAAGAGAAAGGTTTTTATTCTTGTATGAATTCTTATTCTTTCTTTCACTTATTCTGTAATGTTTCAGTCGCATTTTCACAATATTTATAACCGAATCAAACTAGACGTATGTTATCAAATTCCCTCTTGGATTATTATTTTCTAGAGTAGAAACGCTTAAATTGTAATTTCATCTAAAAAGGGGTCCTAAAGTTGAATTAGATGTCGGTTTATGGTCGTCTATAGATGCTTTATGAAGCGCTGAAACTCATACGATGTTCGAATTACAGGCAATAATCTCGCGAGTCTTTGATTTTTCTTCAAAAATCTTTTCATTCAAATTACTTTCCAAAAACCACGCGAAATCGTGACTTTCGTCTCTGAAGCAGGATTGTTTTTGTTTTATTCTCTCGATCAGTTCCGGTTTTGTTTGCCGAATAATAAATTCAGCACCTCGTTAAAATAGTTATAAAAATGAAGATAAAAAGAGTCGGAAAGAAACACAAATAAGCGGTTCATGTGGTTTTGGACTTTTGGTGCAGTGTCAATGGGGTATAGGTGGGGTCAACTTAGACATTAGAGGGGGGGGGGGGGGGGCGGGGCGGGGGCGACCGGGTCCAACGATTAAAGGGCTTTTGTCGCATTTCTTGTTTACTGTAAAGCTGATCTAGAGTAGGGTACATATTCATTCTTTATGGAATTTCAAATCGATGGACCAATTTTTGTTGTTTAAAAAAATGAACATTCTCCCCTTTCACGAATACTTTACCATAGCATCCCGTCGATTATAGTAACTTAGTATACAGTAGATGGTGAGAAATTACCGCTGTTTTATGAGTATACCGTGCATGAACTTATACAGGAAAGTTATGAATTGTAATTTGTTGACCGTTAGTATCATCAATTTTTAATGTGCTAATCCCAAAAGATACTAAATTAAATGTGCATGTCTTTTTCATTTCCACACACATGTCACACGGAGGGGCAGTGGGGGGAGGTGGGGGGGGGGGGGGGGGGGATACACACACAGAGCGCATCACTTTCTTAAACCCGAGACTTGTGTGCGCTGTGTGAACACAGCAGTAGTCGAGATCTCAAGATGCGATCAGATTATGGATCAGATACAGCTATCAGATTGATGGCAAACCTGTTCGGAAATGTCCGCCAGGGGGCTCTCTTGCCATCCGTTGGCCCATAGGTCACACGGAGGCTAAGCATTATGCACTTCCGGGTTACAAGGTAGCTAGGTCTGGCCTCGGGTGCAAGACTGAGAAACTAAGTAACAGCTATAGCTAAAAAGACCCTCTTTGGGAAAATCACCAACGAAATCCATAATTCCATTCTCATTTCAAGCGCCGTTTTTATTTTTTTGATAACACGTTATTATTGTGAACAATAAGCTACTCCTCCATTATACAACTTGCCCCAAGATGGTACATATTTAACAGCGTGCAATATATTTCCATGGCAATATATTTCCATTTGCTGAAATAGATATTTCAGAAATACTGCAATTTGAAGAAACTGGGTTTTTTTTATATCGAAAAGCGTCATTCATTTTAAAGAGGGCAGCGGGAAGGAAGAGCCTCAGCTTGTATAAAAGGAAGTTTTACAGCCAGTTTTCATTGAGATGAAATTATAAAAACATTAAAGTGCAGATGTATCTATTGTGCCATTGATATTCGATGACAATGGTTTATAAATAAACAAAAACAACGTACTTCCTTGAGAAGGGGGCAGTGGCGAGGGAGGGGTGATGACAAATTGGATGTCTTCGTTTCATGGAATGATAGTGCATCTAACATCGAGTCTTCATTTCCAGTTCGATGAAATGGAACAATAAAGTGCCGATGTGGCTTATGTGCCACTGTGATTTAGATAACGCATCGCGTAGTTCCTTTGGATAGGAATTATAGGGTAATAAAAAAGCTAAACGTAACACGCAGAAAAGTTAAAGTCACATGAAAATGAGATCTGGATAATTATAATGTTGAGTAGTATCATGGAGCGTTGTTCCTGAGAGGGGGCAGTGTTTCATTACAAGATTGCTCAAGGCGTTTTGATAAATGCATAAAACACATTCTCCATACACCTCAGCCAAATAATTTTCGGACCAGTCCTGAACGGATTAAGCTGAAGTAAACACACCAGTCGCAACCGTGTCACAATGTTAGTAATGTTTCGTTATGGTCAAGTTATTAACATACACCATAGTTCCATACGAATGGGAAATTAATTAATACTTTAAGATAAATTGAAGTAAAACAAAAAAACATAATATGCACAACAAGAGTGGATACAAGTACAAAGGTTATACTGGGATACGGAAACTGTAGTTTGTGGCGCCAGAGGCAGGGTAATGTCCACCTCACATGGAAATTTCATGCCTCCTCCCTCGGCAAAAATAAATAAACAAAATGCATAACACAGTGATGCCTCCCCCCCCCCCCCCCCCCCCCCCCACCCAGCCCCGTGTGGCTCGACCATGGCTACACCACTGTGTGAAGGTAATGTGCAATATTATAAAGGGATTTGACAAATGTGCTATTATCAACAAAGCCTGGCTTCCTCTGATGGAGGAGTGGGGAGGATGTAAGGTTTCGAGAAGGGGTTATAGGGCTCAGGCCAGCTGTAATG
>JBAMJV010010365.1:0-35362 GCA_037951105.1 Echinarachnius parma | reverse complement strand
TACAATAGTTGACCTAGAATAGTTCATATACATTCAATACAATTCAGAAACGTATTCATTGATAAGTCTTCAAAGAAATAAAATAAGGTCGCATGAACCCCCCAAAAAAAGAAATTGATAAAAGGATGAAGAATTAAAACTCATAAAAGGTCTAATCTTGCCACTAGGGCTTCTTATCAATAATCAGGTTCATTTTCTTAATCTATTGCTGGGGAAAAACATATTTAGACTTCATTCTCTTGACCCATGCAGAGAACAGTTAAATACTAGATATAATCACTTTAATTTTGTTAAATGGTAATCTTGATTTATAACTAGATAAACTTATTTTGCGTTTTAGTTTTGTTTGTCTACAACAAATGCAATGCACTTTTCGCTTATTGGTTGCTAAACTAGACAATGCTTCAGCCTAAACATGCATGGTGTATGACAAATATTGTTTTTTTAGATATATATATTATCTTTTTGTTTAGATGCAACTAGTTAGTGTAACTAATATAAAGTGAACAATTTGTTATGGACCAATTAAAAATAAATCAATTGGGGGAAAACAAGTATTCTTTTTCATTTAGGATCAGCCCTGGAAAAATGTTTCAAATATATATTCAATAAATTCATACAACTTTGTACTCTCATCAAAAGTTGACTAGTAAACATGTACACATTTCACCACAAGAGGGCGACATGCCACTATTTAGGTCATGCAAGATCAAACTGATTGTCAATCTTGCTGGAAGCACTGTATGTAAACAATACACTTCGTAAAAGCCAAGTGGACCATGGAAACGGGTGATGAACAAAGCAAGGGGGTGGGTATGAGATAGCCATCTCTCAACCTTATTAATTTGCTACTTGGGACAAAAGGATATTATCTGATCACTTCTACCATGTCAAATTACTGGCTATACATTGTATCTGTCACCATCTGCTGGTGATTGTACATACATGTACATGTTGTATACACGTGTGTGCACATGTACTTTTCACAAGTGTGTCGGTGTTTGTATTTCTCTCTTTATTCTGTCAATCATGTTCATTTCACATGCAAACATGGGTGAAAATGCTGTACAAAAAAACAGTACAATACATGATAAACCTGTTTTTGCCTAACGAAAATGCAGTCTTACATAAACTTGCCGTGTACACTATTTTTGTATGTTACAATGATGTACAATTTATTTATTTCTACTATAAACATTAAAGGGACTTAGTAACATTGTCCAAATCCTCAAAATAAAATTGTAATTCTAGCGGTTCCCTTATACCTTGTTGTATTCGTATTAACAATAAAATCATGGGACAGGTTTCGGTTTTTCAAATTTCCCTTTCGTTACAAAGATATGTGTGATTGAAGTATTCAGATAAGAAAAACTCTGGGCAAGTTTTTCTTCCATGTACAAAGTGAGTGCAGTGAGTTACTGAATATCACTTTGCATTTTCGCTCATTACTTGGCCATCCAATGTCCATTTGACTTGAAATGTTCACACAATACCCTGTGGACATATGAGATAACAACAATATACATTGCACCAACCATTCATCACTTTTTGCACATGTCAACAAAGTTACTAAGTACTGTACATGTAGATCCCTTTAATTTGGACACAAGGGCCCCGTTTCAGAGAGAGATACAATCAATTGCAAGTTACAATTAATTATAAGTCAGAGCATGTGTTCTAAATGCGCAAATCTGATTGGTTGAAACTCACACATTTTCTGACAATAAATTGTATTATATATCTTTCTGCAACGGGGCCAAGAAAGAAATATGTCACTCATTATTTGTACTTCTTTATGTACATGTACACAAAGTGTTGCATACACAAAATACAGGGAAAACATTGCACAACAAATGTTTTGAATAATAAATTATTACATATTATTACGCATTTCATCAACCCTCTGTCATTTTTTGCACATGTCCATAAAGTTTATTATCTTTAGAGACATTTATCATACAACTTTCAATTCACAAACTGTGCCATTCCCACAACTGTGAAAACACCAGTTGCTTATAAATACATGTATTTTGTGTGACAGAAATGATTATAAATATTGTCATTGTAGGAACAATTTCAATTTCAATTTAATGAACATTCTCCTGGATGAATCAAAATCTATATTATCATTCTATGAACAATTCACATTTTCATAAATAATTCTAAATTTACCGTACAATATTAAGATACCCAAATTATAGTTTCATTTCCACAAACAAATGAGAGAAAACAATACACGCAACAACAAATTATGACAAATCAATTAGACAAACCATGCCACCCCCATGTCTATAAAACTCTGTAAATATTACTCACATTACTTCTATTGTGTACTGTGTGTCAGTATTTTGTGGCATTGTCATGGCGTTTGAAAAAATAAGAACTTCATAAACTTTTCCCCATAAAATGATGAATTGTTTCATTTTCCCAAACAATAGGACATCCAAGTCTAGTGATCAATGACAAATCTAGCGTGGTACATGACGTTTCAAGCCCTTTACAGTAAATCTTTTAATTAGTATTTAGCGTAGTAGCTGCTATACCACACCACCCCCATATTGTGTGTACATTGTAGTGACACTTTGGTCGCCTCTATTCTATTGTGTGGTGGATTTTGGTCCATTGTCCGGGAGTGAAAAATTCAATATCAATGTTTCCGCTCAACCATATGCTGTTCTGCATATTCCAAATTGCTCAGTTACAATAACAAATATTACAGTTATATTAGCAAAAAGTATACAATAAAACATAATATGATGATTTTATTTTTATTAGGCAAATCCTTATGGCCTACATTGTAACAGCTTAATAGAAATACAGAAAACTGTGGCACTTCACTGTGGCCCTTCACTGTGGCCCCTGTAGACAGGTGATCTCTAGATACGGATAAATTCCATAACATTGCAAGGTCAAACCTGTGTTAAATGACCACGTAAGAGAAACAAGAATAGACAGGTGGCCACTAAGACAGTGCTCAGCTACATTACATAAATTACATTATACTCGCTCTTATTTGCATACTTTCATAGTTTTGTTACAGTTGTATATAAAGAAAACCAACATATTTCCAGTTTACAGATTTTTGTTTGAATCTTTTGTTTGAATAAACGTGCTACTGAGTCACACAGTAGCATCATACAGCAGAAATGCCTGCAGTGTGTGAAATCTGAGTAGATAACGGTACACGCCTGATGATTCACCCTGTGAATATATTGATTGCAAATTAATCAACAAATATGCATGTGATATACCATTTACATGTATATGAATATGCATTTTCACTTGGCAAATATGATATCTCCCATTTCTCCAACATTTATATCAAATCTAAGTTTTTAATCTTGTAGATGTCGTAGAGACAGAGATATATTTCATGTAGAATCAACAGTTGGTTGGTTCAACTTGCCTACACACATGAATGGATGTTTGTACTACTGTATAAATATAAGAATCAACTGTATGCACTCTATATCCATTATGTGGAAAATAAATCAATTAAATAATATTAAATCAAATCAAAATGTGAACGTGAAAATGTTTTTGTTTTAGGTTTCGTCGGGAAGGGGGCAAGGGGAAGGGATTATTTTGATGACAAAAGCTTCTTTAAATTATCATTATTAATATTATTGTGTACAGGGAAAAAACATTATATTTGCAGCCCTGGGCCATTTTCTGACCTGTATGAGATATTAGATGGGCTCTTTTGTGACTAGTTTCATGGGCTCTTTTGGGGCATCAAGGGGGGGGGGGGGGGGGAATCCAGCAATATTAGTTTTTGTTTCCTATACGCTAGAGCGTAAGAAAACATTTTCATGAAATATACAAGATCTTCTTTTACACAAATGGTATAAAACATTACACGTACATGTACCTAGATTCCCAAGCAGAAATATGCATGACCCTGCTAGATTCCCAAGCAGAAATATGCATGACCCTGAAACATTCACGTACTTTCCTTCAAAAGGAACCTGGAGTTTCTAATCTTCTTAGCAAACACTAGAGAGGAGAATTAAACATACACCTACTTATGATTGGAATTCTACAGACAGATTACAGGATATAGAACTTTGCGCACAACATTCCAAACAATTTTTTGTTCATGTTCTGAATGTAACTGGATATATACAGCAAAACCATGCACTTGTCGGTAAAAATCAAAATTGAGAGTTTTTAAGCCATGAGAAAGTCCTCATCGCAAGCTTTCATATGATGCCTTCTTCTAAAAAAATCAGACAATATCTGGCAAAGATATATGTTTGTTTGAATTTTACATACCGGTATAAGGCTTTTACATGAACTAATCATGCTCATTTCT
The DNA here is from genome assembly GCA_037951105.1 of Echinarachnius parma. Lineage (NCBI taxonomy): Eukaryota > Metazoa > Echinodermata > Echinoidea > Clypeasteroida > Echinarachniidae > Echinarachnius > Echinarachnius parma. The sequence continues at coordinate 31,047 of JBAMJV010010365.1, read as the reverse complement.
TCAAAACATGAATTACCTACAAGTGCAGGGCTTTGCAATATCCAGTCACATATATGGTGTAAAACCTTAAAAATACATTATACACTACCATTTTTGACATCGGCCCATCTGGGCATTTAAGCCATATTTTCTCACTTCTAAACAATGCTAATATCGCGTCAACCAATGTTACTTTCCCTTTTTCTTGGTTCCTTATCCCAAATGGAAACTAGAACATAATCTTTTCTCCAGGAATGTTATGTTGTTAACTGTAGGGTTCAGGGCAACTTAGCCCCAGCCCAGCCCACCTCCCCCCCCCCCCCCTAAAAAAAAAGCAATCTTCAATCACTTTGACGTTTGCTAGCTAGCTAGCTGTGCTAGCGGCGGCGAGATCTGCCTCGGCCGCGCCGCAGTATTCTGTATTCTGTAACTCTGAATTTCAAGGCAATTGTGAACACAGTGTGAAATATGTATGTTACACATGATGAAACCCTACAACACAATATTCACAACACAAAACTTTTGTATTGAACGCAGACATAACATATATGGGTTGGTATAAATGTTAAACGAATGAAACTGATACAGGATAGATGAAATGACATACATTCCATGAGGCATCATATTAATATAGACCTGGCAGACCCTGGCTTGTTTAGAAATTAAGAATGTCCCAAATTGCTAACAAATCTTAGCAAACTATCAGCAACATGCATTTGCAAAAGAACATGAAACTGAGACCAGCAAAACAAAATGACACAAATTCCAACGTAGTTTGTAAAAAAAAAAATCAAGCAACTGCCCATGAGATATATTGTATAAATTTCCCATAGAATTATTACATGTTACCCAAGGTTCCCGTATAATATGGGTTAACCTGTTCACTTTGAGATTCTAATATCTCCATAGACTTTTTACATACATGTAGCCTACCAGGTTCCCATAGGCAAGGGGTTAACATACATTTATTATACTGTTGCTTCATTTGAACTATTTTTTACCTAGTATAATAAAAGCTAAATCCACCCTTACAAAAATGTACATGTACCTTAACCATGGGCGTTGATCCTTACATAATACCTATTGTTCAACGGGGATGAATGAATAGATCATCACCCCTGAACAATACATGTAGGTATCATTATTACAGATGACGCCCATGACCTCGACGCCCATGACCTCAACACCCGATACTTTACATTGTTAAAGTGGCAAGACAAGCCAACCTGACTATAGTGGCCACCAAATATATGATTCCCTGCAGAGGAAAACAATGTAATGGAACCTGTCTATAGAAGTCACCTGTCTAAAGTGGCCACTTTTTTTCTTATTCCCTTGGGTGGTCAGTATTATACACAGATTTGACTGTATAATTATTTAATTTATTATCCAAATATCGAGAGAGGAATTAGTGAATAATGTAGTCTGGAATGTGTTTTTTTTAAATAAATACATTGTTGGGTAGAATTGGAGGACATTTTGCTTTCTAGTTTGGCGACAAGGTTAAGGAGGTAACAGAGCAGTTAATTAAACAGATTAGACCGACTGTTATTCAATGTCAGACAGCGATATATCAATATAGGAAATCACGAAGATATTGCGGGTTAAAGCGGAACTTTGATTTGGTTTTAACAATGGATTATACAAATAATCATGCAGACACCACAATTATAATACCAATTGAATAAAAATTAAAATGTTGGCACTTGGCAGACCATGAAATGTGGGAATTTTCACACTCCTACACAGCCAACTATGATACATATTTGACATAACTTTATTATAGTTTTAAGGTTGTTTATTTTTGCATGACCTTCCAAACTTGAAAATGAAGTTATCGAAATGTGATTTGTACAGAAACAAATTTGTACAGGATGAAGGAGCAGGACAAATCAGTATTTGGATTGTTTCACGCTTCAACTTTCAGGTCTGATTTGTAAGCAATAATAATTTCAATGAATCTTATTTGGTCTACAAAATTGCATTTCCTGAGAATACTAAATTACAAATTTCTTTCATATTATAAAAATAAGTAGAAAAAATATCTTTAAAATAAGAATTAAATTCTTTTTCATCCAGAACTGTATAAGAACACACACCCTGTGCATAACTTCATAAATCATGTAGTAATGTACATTTTACAGAGGCTAGATGACTCAAAGCCCCATTAATAAATACTCAAGTTTTTGCTTTTTTCCTTTTATTTTGCTTTTCCACTAAATTGTTCTGGCAAATATGTTTGAGAGAAAAGCCAGACGACGACGGTCAACTTGGAGATGTGACAAATTAGCCTATTTGAAAGCATTTAGTCTCCTAAAAATACCCCAAAATTCAGTACAGCATCTGGCGAATGTGGTCCAAGTTACCTGGTTTTGCCATCAAGTGGGTTCTGATGAAGCTACCACAAATTACACTTATCGACACGTCAAATCCAGGAAGCCAAAGTGACAATGATTGCGCTTTTTAGCGCATGCCATTTTGCAACGTGCAATTTGATGGATAAAGAGACTGTGGATGATATCGTGCATGAGAGTTGACGTATGATAGTGATACCATATTTATAATACAATGTTAATTTCTGGATAAGAGAGGTTTGCATACATTGCAGAAAGAACCTTACGCTCGAGCAAAAAGTCTTTATTTTGTGTCCCTCATACAATGACAAGATCGTACGGGCATAGATCATTTTCATATGCAGCCCCTGTATTATGGAATAACTTGCCTGAACACATTAGAAACATAGATACATATGAAAGGTTTAGAACGAGCTTGAAAACACATTTATTTAACACTTCGTACATGTCGTAAAATTTGATAATTATGAACCCAGTGCACAATTTCATTCCTTTTGTATTCTGTTCTGTAAAGCGCATAGAGACATGCAATTTTGCTTATAAATGTGTTATGCGCTATATAAAAATGTTTCATTTTTAAAATTATTATTGTGTACATGAATGTGCATATCTCCATACAATACTGCACAATAAATAAAATATGTAGTTATAGATTATTTTTCTAAAGAATGTAAACAAACTATTTTATTTTATTTTATTTTATTTCTATGATTATCTATCTAACTAGTATTGCACTGATTTATACTTCATGTTAATTTGATCTATGCTTTGTGTAAATTTAAACCTGCTAAAGGTATTAAAACAATAAACTACCGTAAAACTCTGTGTATAAGACGCACTTTTTTTCCGTTGGAAAATTTTCAAAGTGGGGGGTGCGTCTTATACACAGGTACAGCAAAAAAAAAAAAAAAAAAAAAAAATTAGAATTTTTTTTTTTGGGACACCCGGTAGTTATGTTTAATGCATATTAAACTGGTCTAGGGCATGACAAGAGCTTGATATAAGGGGGAACATTTATCAAAATATACCTTTTTCCTACATAAATTATAGTGGTTAGCAATACAAAATGCAAGTTTTTAAGCAGTAACACTGCTACTAATTGAATATTCAGATATTCATGAGTAGCAGCACTTATTTAATATTCAATTTTCTAAACAGTGGTTATACATTTTTCTCAACAAAAAAGTTATTAATGAATTAGTATTTTGCATATTTAATGAGCATTGCTACCTCATGAATATATGAATATTCATGAAAAAAATATTCTAAAAAAAAAATTTTTTTTAATTTTTTTTTATAGAAAGTTGGGGGTGCGTTTTATACACGAGTGCGTCTTATACACGGAGTTTTACGGTAGTAACTATTTAGTATATATTCTAATACAAAATATAAACTAAGCATAGATTTGTAAAACAGTTTAGATGCAGATTACGAGGAAAGATTGATGAAAGTTGGGCAAGTCCAAGGTATTTGTTCCCAAGGGGGTGAATTTTCATCTTCACCCAATCAAGTGAAACTTGATGTCATTTTAAAGCTGAGATATTGAATTTTGATAATTTGAAAACAAAAATTTTAAAGGGGTAGTTTAGTTTTGGTAGGGCTGAACTTTAGTAGCCAAAACCTGCACAGTAACATTATAAACTAATAGTTATAACTCCACCATGCTCGAAAGGTATACAAAATTACAAACGACTAAGTAAAAAGCCTGTTATCATTCAAAAAGAGCCAATACAACACAAGAGGGCGCTTTTTAAAAAGGCATTGGTTTCAACCATTTTCATACAAAATTATGCATGTGATGTTCTATTGATATAATGTTTAAATAGCGAGATCATCAACAACTATTAAAAAAACGCTTTTGACAATTTTGGAAAAAGTGCAAGCATTTTTTTATTTTTTCTAAAAATCATCTAATTATTTGGGCCCCAAATAATTATAAGAACAGATATATTTATTGATATTTCAGCCGTTTCTGGGTCGGTTTTGACCAAATAAAGTTTATTCTGCCATTAAAATTGCATGTTCTCTCAAATTCGACACTCAGTTTTTCATTACCTCACAAAAAAATTGTGATGTGCAGCGCCCTCTCTACCAAAACTAAACTACCCCTTTAAGGGTGGCTCCAATAAGTAGTATTAATCAAATATATTTGCATAATATGTTAATCAGCATAACGCGTGGGACATCTGAATTAAAGACAAATTAAATCATATTTAAAATGCTTGTAATGATTATTTACTTATTATTGGCTTGACCTGATGTCATTACCATAAGGAAATGGGATTATGACTTTCAGCTTGTTATCCATATGCAAATTAGATGCGTTCCAAAATCAGCATGTCCCACGCGTTACATGTTTACATCTTATTGTTTAGATTACTCGTTAATCGAAAGGTTTATTTTTCTGAAACTCTACAAAGTTCTAATTTACCTTGGGGGACATCCATAACATAGCAACAAAAGTTTAGGACATTTACCTTATTAGCATAATTCTACAATTAGATTTTGTCACGCGTGGGACATTTTGTAACGCGTGGGACAATCTGTACAGTAAAGCAATGGGTTTTTTAAAATCTTGTTTTAGCCAATTGGCAAATACACAATAATTTTGCAATGCGCAAAGATATTGGCCGAAACTTTACAAGTGTTTTCTTTAAAGTCTTGCGCAACTTTTGAGACTAAATTTATGACGAACAGCTAGAACCTCACAAAGTCACATGACTTTTTCGAAGTGGAAGTCATTCCAGAAATTGCATGATTTTGTGATTTATGTACAAATCCTATGGAAAATAGTGTTTTTCATATGATTTATAAAAACTCAATTATTTCTTATTTTAATCACTGCAAATAAATACTTTTAAGAACAATAACTGTTTGACAATGGCGAATAATTGATTTCATCAAAAAAAAGATGTAAAAATGGAAGTTGAAAAACAAAGAAATACATAAGAATTTCCCAAAACAAAGAAATACATAAAGAAAAATTTTGTTTTTGCAACTTTTGTTTTTATATATTGTTAAGAAATGTCATAAAGAACATTTATGCAAAAATTGAGCATTTTCCAAGCTCAAATTCTTGAAATATCTATAATAAGGGCATATTGGGTGGCGGGCCTATGTAAAACGCATGGCAGAAAAATGTCCCACGCGTTGCATGTCCCACGCGTGACAATGCAATCTTTTTTCAAACTGACCCCTGTGTGAAACTCTTAAGTTTTGAGATGATGAAATTTCATATTCTAGTAGAGCACAAGATGCACTTTAAGAACATACCAATCATGTTTTGATATTGTTTATAAATTCAGAGGAATTCACATTCAAAGTCAACGTTAAAAAATACCAACTTTCTCTGGTCCCACGCGTGATGCTAGCAAAAAGTCGCATAAATCATTAATGCATGGAGAATTTCAATTTTTTTTTTGGCATTTGATAAAATTTGCTCCAAAGTATCTAAAATGTAAAAAAAATTGGTGTTCCAATATTACTTATAAGAGTAAGCTCTCATTTTCGCTCTGATGTCCCACGCGTTATGCCTACAAAATAGCTTGGACTTGCCCAGTAAATGTGTTTTTAGTTACGACTCGTCAATTCAGAAAAAGAAATACAATGAGGATAACATACACATGTAGGGTTTCCTTCTCTGACCGAATTAACAGTGGGTATGGTTTACAAAGGCAAAATAAAATATTAGGAAGCTCTTTAATGTAAACAGATTCCCATGAAAACTGAAAAGTAAATGGAACAAATCATATAAACAGCCAATTTATTTTCTCTCAGAAAATAGCAAACTCATACATGTACATGCATGTACTAGGATATTATAATTTGAATGAACCATTAAAACCCAAGAGATACAATACCAAGTATTTTTGTATGGGGTAAATGCATTTAATTTTAATAATCATTTTAGAAAATGTTTTCATCAAAATATTTTAGGGACGATAATTATATTACATGTAGATACTTACTTTGTATTAAATTGGTGTTTGGCTCATAATACAGCTAATTTTTTAATCAAAATTCCATTCAGATGTTGTCATACGGTACATTTATAACTGTTTGTGTATAAATTTGTGAACAGTCCCTGAAAAAACCTGTAACGAGCAGACAATATATTTAGAGAATGTTCGCAACAAAAGAAGAAAGAGTGACTTATTGATTTGGGTTTTTTAGGTGATAGTGTTTCACGGGGTATGACAAAGGGCAGGAAGCAAAATGCCAGTTAGGGTGAAAGAAAGAAATCTGAATGACATTGTTCACTTGTCTCATCGTGTCTTATTTTAGTGATCTCATCAATACAACAACATTGCTCGAAATTGGTATATATAGGCCAGATGCAGGGCTGGACACTAGCACTTGCCCGCTTGCCCGGGGCAAGTAAAAATTGGTGTCAGGCAAGTAAAATTTAATAAATTATGCAGTTTGCTTGCCCGATTGGGAAACTAAATAATTGTTCAACTACACAAGAGAACAATGTAGTTTCATACATGTGTAAATCTCATCTAGAAGTACATGTAAGAGGGCAAGTAAAATTTCCAAATGTATAAATTTACTATCCCGAACGGGCCAGTACAGAAAAAAAGTTAGTGTGGAGGCTTACCCGATGGAACGGGGGGAAAAAAAATTGTTGGGCCAGTAAAACAAAATTATATTGACAAAGTTTTTAAAAATTATCACTGCTGAAAATAAAATTCTTCCCAAGTTGTTTGTTGGTACACATTGTCAATCACAGTACATCCACAGTGTGATGCTATGTGACAGCTAGGGCTTCACAATAAAGCAAAATCTGTTTGATTTTTCTCATTTTCTGGCTGATCTTCTTCTTTGAAAAACCACAGCCTGGGGCTGGGTAAAAAGGTTAGTTTACCCAAACTCTCCATTGTCCCGGCTAAATCTTATTATTCACTGTGGTTAGTACGCACAATGGCCTACTTTACTTCCAGACAGTTTTTTGGGGGGGCAATTGAATCAAAATATCTTCTTTTTTTTCAAATGCATTTGCGGCTTTTGGCTTTGGGCTGACCCTTGGTGCTTTTTACACAAATTTGTGTCTTTTTTATTGTGCTTTATAGAATGTACAAGTGTATGCTATTTGCGCTGTACATGTACTTGCCATACTGATTGTACAGGCTTGAACACAATACTACATGTATGTAAAAGAGTATTAAAAGAAGATCTGCACAACTACATTTTAGTGTACAAGCACAAGTGTTTGTTTCTTCAGGGTTAATCTGGACCAGGATAGTTATTTTTCAATATACCCAGAAATATATGAGGCTCACAGAAAATAGGCTGAATTTTGGATTTTAAACCAGCAATCCAGATAAAGACTTAAAGTGCACTTTACATATTTATTTTGGTTAATTTTTCACTTGGTCTACTGTACACCCATACATGATGCCTGAAACTTCCATATTTCCCCAACTTTAAACTTGACCCCAGCCCTAACGGTTCCTAACTTAACCCAGGGCCAGTCAAATATTTTCTTCCCCCATGGAAGAAAACAAGATTTTTCTAATTTTGTCAATGTCAGGTTGAAAATCTGCTTGCCCGATCGGGCCACCAAAATATGACTTTTATACATTTTTGCTGGCCCAAAGTGCAATTTCACTGGCTCCGGGCCAGCGGGCCACTGCGAGTGTCAAGCCCTGCTTTAACCCTAATTAGTATATCATCCTAATCCTCTCACTTTTTAAACTTGCTAGTACATAATAAAGGAAATGAGAGTAAACAAAATGTGCATGGGCAAAGTTACCATCTTATTCGCTGTAAGGAAGTAGTCTTTTTTAACACATGAATTCAAACATGTATGTGCTTGATACCCAGCTCTCCACAGCCCCTACAAATTAAATCACATGATCTACGCACATTCTAACTTTCTACAACTCGTCAATGTCACTCTCACAATGCTGTACTATCTCTGCTGCCTAACCAGATTTGGGGTATCATACAGAGGTATGTACATGTAATGCAGGACTTGCACTGTGTATGTTGTTGCTTAGCAACCCACTCCTTCATGACACAGCTGCTGCCCCTTGCATAAAACATTAGGAACATCTGATAGCGATACCTTGACAAAGGGAAACCAAGACCTTATCATAGCTGGAAAGCAGTCTGGGACTTGTATAAATTTAAAATGTTATTTTCGAGGGCTACTTTTTAAGCCTTTCTTTCTGCATTGAAATAGAATATACAGGGTATATGCTCAATAGGGCTATTTTTCAGGCATTCTTGCATTAAAATGGCACTCTGAAATTAATTTTGAATAGCTGGGATTAGTGGGGCTATTTTAATTATTTCTGGGGCTCTTTGGTGATTTTTTGTATTGATTTGTTTGTATTTTGTTTATCATTATTATTTATTCATTTTATTTTATTTTTATTATTTTTTTTAATATATATATATTTTTTTTTTAGGGGGGGAGGGGGTTGCTATGTAAATTGCCCATATTTTGTGGCTAACATTAGCACTGGTCTGCTGGCCCAGGGCCACTCAAAATCAGCTTGGGGACCAGGGGGAAAGATAATTTGTTTTTCAGGGGCTACTTTTCAAGCTTGTCTGCGTTGAACTCTATGCAATTTTACTGCCAGGGCCCTTTTATGACTTTCGGGGACTAAATCACCCTGAGCTCACTACTGAGCTCCCATGTATTTTTTTTTTCACTGATCAGGACACCAATATTTCATTTTTATACTGTTTTTCTTTTCTAATGTATGGGGCAACCAGATTCCAGTTTAGGGCCAATAAAATGTAACCTTGACTTGACCACAAGGAAAATGGCTCAATTTAAGCAATTAATTTATTTAAAATGTTATTACTTTCATATACAAGCCTCTGGTGTGTCATTGATTCTTTTTCATAGTTCCCCTATCTACACTCCACAAAGTAAGTTGCAATATGTATGATCTACTTACAAACTGTGTTGTATGTTTTAGTCGATTCAAGCTTGTTACAAGTTTCTCCGAAGATCTAAAGATTTACCAGGTACATGTGTACTTGACTACTTCAGTATGAGTTTGCATGTCAGATGGATGATAAGCAGCAAATGCAAATAAGAAGGCCAATATTTACATTGAACCCTTGCAATGAATGAGACGTTTATAGAGGATAGTCCACACTCCATTTAGAAATCAAACATTTCCCTTTGTGATAAAGACATCAGTTTGCTATTTAAACAAATAAAGTTTACGACTTTACATGTACATTAAACCAATTTGGCGTCACCTTGGCGGAACATAAGAGCTTGTGATGATACATGATTACTCATGTTTAGACAAAGTAACCTTTGACCAACATTAGGTCAATTTATTTTTAAAACAGAACTTTTTACTACCAAGGTGATGTCAGAGCTCAGATGACTAGAGTCAGCAGAATGTAATGTTAGTAGCATGTATCATGAGCTCATAAACTGACTGTGATATATTTCAGCTGGTTGATCAAGCGAATAAGGCATTTGAGACGAGCTGGCTTGCTCTGGTGCTTGGATTGACTTGGAAGCACAGTAGTCTCCACTGAAAGCGTTAACATTTTAAGGACTGTAAAATGGCTAGGATTTGACCAACTATTAAAGTATTAGGGTACACCTTGCAAAAGTAAGCCTGGGGCCCGGCCCGGATTGCCGGGCCAAACCCGCCGGGTTTGGCTTCCCGGCCGGGCTGGGCCGGGTTCCGGGTTGGAGAGACGATTGCCAAAACCCGGGGAAAAAAACCCGGTAAAAAACATGTGTTTTGGAAAAGTTATATTCCCGTTTGAATGACACACTTATTCCAGTTTCTTTCGCAGTTTTTGTAAGTGGAAAACGGGACCAAAACAACGTAAAAACATTTCCGATATCTGCTAAATAAGTTGATTTTTAAATCGGGATTTGTCGACAATTCGATGAAGTTCCGTTTCAGATATTTGGGGGCTTTTTGGGGTATCATTTTCTCTTGGGCATATCAAAGTTTTTTCAGCATACCATATCGTAACTTTGTTTGCTAATTTTGAGAAGATGATAACGATGTTCCAGATAAGTTTGACATCGTTTTATCAGCAATCATTTTGATATTGCCTGCTCTTATTTTGCGATGATGAAAACGATGTTTCATATTTGTTTTGCGTCATATTCTCGAAGCGCATTATCGTAACTTTGTTCGCTTATTTCAAGAAGATGATAACGATATTCCAGATTAGTTTGACATCGCTTTATCGGCAATCATTTTGATATTGCCTGCTCTTATTTTGCGATGATGAAAACGAAGTTTCAGATTTATTTTGCGTCATATTCTTGAAGCGCATAATCGTAACTTTGTTCGCTAATTTCAAGAAGATGATAACGATATTCCAGATTAGTTTGACATCGCTTTATCGGCAATCATTTTGATATTGCCTGCTCTCATTTTGCGATGATGAAAACGAAGTTTCAGATTTATTTTGCGTCATATTCTTGAAGCGCATTATCGTAACTTTGTTCGCTAATTTCAAGAAGATGATAACGATATTCCAGATTAGTTTGACATCGCTTTATCGGCAATCATTTTGATATTGCCTGCTCTTATTTTGCGATGATGAAAACGAAGTTTCAGATTTATTTTGCGTCATATTCTCGAAGCGCATTATCGTAACTTTGTTCGCTAATTTCACGAAGATGATAACGATTTTCTAGATTAGTTTGACATCGCTGTATCGGCAATCATTTTGATATTGCCTGCTCTTATTTTGCGATGATGAAAACGAAGTTTCAGATTTATTTTGCGTCATATTCTCGAAGCGCATTATCGTAACTTTGTTCGCTAATTTCAAGAAGATGATAACGATATTCCAGATTAGTTTGACATCGCTTTATCGGCAATCATTTTGATATTGCCTACTCTTGTTTTGCGATGATGAAAACGAAGTTTCAGATTTATTTTGCGTCATATTCTCGAAGCGCATTATCGTAACTTTGTTCGCTAATTTCACGAAGATGATAACGATTTTCTAGATTAGTTTGACATCGCTGTATCGGCAATCATTTTGATATTGCCTGCTCTTCTTTTGCGATGATGAAATCGATGTTTCAGATTTATTTTGTGTCATAATCTTGAAGCGCATCATCGTAACTTTGTTTGCTAATTACAAGAAGATGATAACGATATTCTAGATTAGTTTGACATCGCTTTATCGGCAATCATTTTGATATTGCCTGCTCTTATTTTGCAATGATGAAATCAATGTTTCAGATTTATTTTGCATCATAATCTCGAAGCGCATCATCGTAACTTTGTTCACTAATTACAAGAAGAAGATAACGATATTCCAGATTACTTTGACATCGCTTTATCGGCAATCATTTTGATATTGCCTGCTCTTATTTTGCGATGATGAAAACGATACATGAGTCGACATAAATGCCGTGATTTTACCGTTTACGTTATCAAAATGAAGCGAAAACATTACGAATATTAGTCAATAAAAAATTATCATCGTAAGTTGTTTGAATTATTAGATTTGATTAACTAATATTCGTAAGGTGTTCGCTTCATGTTTAACCCGTAACGTTCATCACAAATATTAATGTTCAACTCTTTATATAAAGAGGAATTCAAGTCCAAGTCACTTGGGCAAACTAAAAATAGTATACTTTACAAAATATACGGCAATGCTATAGGGCGATTTTTTCTTTTAAAAAAGGAATCGTGATTGCATTTTCGTTTCAATATGTCCATAAATCACCTTTCATGCTATATAAAGTTCGAAACACATTACAATCAACTTGATCTTTGAAGCATTATTCCATTATTCTCATAGTCGCAAACATCGCGACTCGCACCTCGTATTAAAACGGGGTACTCGCACATGGCGGCTTAACCGGCTTTCCCTAACGTCCGCATAACTAGTCGGCGGGAAGAAAAAAACAAACACGCTTCGAAGCAGATGCCCCGATTCACACATGCACACGCACACACACAGTAGCCTGAGGAATGCCATCGATTTATTCAATAATAATCATCACTCTACGCACACGACATACATTTAGTTCTTGGCCACAATCGTCTTTACTTTTCTTCCACCAAATCATATCACCAGAATCAGAATCTTTATTCAAAAATTCAACTTGCATATCCATCATCGTTCCATAATAGCATTGATTATAGCAAACATATAATTTGCAAACAAACAAAATAAAGATTAATAAGTATGAAATACAACATTGAACGTGGCATGCATTTTTAATTTTTAATTCAATATGATTCAAACGGACGATAACTCAGTCGAAGGAAGTGCTGTGGTTTTACCGATTTCGTCCTAAAAAATTGAGCGAAAACGTTACGAATATTAGTCAATCAAAAACTCGTCGTAATTCTGAAATTTAATAATTCAAACAGACGATAAATAAGTCGAAATAAGTGCCGTGATTTTAGCGATTGCGTCCTCAAAATGAAGCGAAAACGTTACGAATATAAGTCAATCAAAAACTCGTAACTCTGAAATTTAATAATTCAAACAGACGAAAAATAAGTCGAAATAAGTGCCGTGATTTCAACGATTGCGTCCTCAAAATGAAGCGAAAACGTTACGAATATAAGTCAATCAAAAACTTGTCGTAATTCTGAAATTTAATAATTCAAACAGAAGATAAATAAGTCGAAGTGCCGTGATTTCAACGATTGCGTCCTCAAAATGAAGCGAAAACGTTACGAATATAAGTCAATCAAAAACTCGTCGTAATTCTGAAATTTAATAATTCAAACAGACGATAAATAGGTCGAAATAAGTGCCGTGATTTCAACGATTGCGTCCTCAAAATGAAGCGAAAACGTTACGAATATAAGTCAATCAAAAACTCGTCGTAATTCTGAAATTTAATAATTCAAACAGACGATAAAAAAGTCGAAATAAGTGCCGTGATTTCAATGATTGCGTCCTCAAAATGAAGCGAAAACGTTACGAATATAAGTCAATCAAAAACTCGTCGTAATTCTGAAATTTAATAATTCAAACGGACGATAAATAAGTCGAAATAAGTGCCGTGATTTCAACGATTGCGTCCTCAAAATGAAGCGAAAACGTTACGAATATAAGTCAATCAAAAACTCGTCGTAATTCTGAAATTTAATAATTCAATTCTGAAATGTAATACTTCAAACAGACGATAAATAAGTCGAAATAAGTGCCGTGATTTCAACGATTGCGTCCTCAAAATGAAGCGAAAACGTGGCATGCATGATGCATTTTAAATTTTTAATTCAATGATTCAAACGGACGATAACTCAGTCGAAGGAAGTGCTGTGATTTTACTGATTGCGTCCTAAAAAATTGAGCGAAAACGTTACGAATATAAGTCAATCAAAAACTCGTCGTAATTCTGAAATTTAATAATTCAAACGGACGATAAATAAGTCGAAATTTCAACGTGATTTCAACGATTGCGTCCTCAAAATGAAGCGAAAACGTTACGAATATTAGTCAATCAAAAACTCGTCGTAATTCTGAAATGTAATACTTCAAACAGACGATAAATAAGTCGAAATAAGTGCCGTGATTTCAACGATTGCGTCCTCAAAATGAAGCGAAAACGTGGCATGCATGATGCATTTTTAATTTTTAATTCAATGATTCAAACGGACGATAACTCAGTCGAAGGAAGTGCTGTGATTTTACTGATTGCGTCCTAAAAAATTGAGCGAAAACGTTACGAATATAAGTCAATCAAAAACTCGTCGTAATTCTGAAATTTAATAATTCAAACGGACGATAAATAAGTCGAAATAAGTGCCGTGATTTCAACGATTGCGTCCTCAAAATGAAGCGAAAACGTTACGAATATAAGTCAATCAAAAACTCGTCGTAATTCTGAAATTTAATACTTCAAACAGACGATAAATAAGTCGAAATAAGTGCCGTGATTTCAACGATTGCGTCCTCAAAATGAAGCGAAAACGTGGCATGCATGATGCATTTTTAATTTTTAATTCAATGATTCAAACGGACGATAACTCAGTCGAAGGAAGTGCTGTGATTTTACTGATTGCATCCTAAACAATTGAGCGAAAACGTTACGAATATTAGTCAATCAAAAACTCGTCGTAATTCTGTAATTTAATAATTCAAACGGACGATAAATAAGTCGAAATAAGTGCCGTGATTTCAACGATTGCGTCCTCAAAATGAAGCGAAAACGTTACGAATATAAGTCAATCAAAAACTCGTCGTAATTCTGTAATTTAATAATTCAAACGGACGATAAATAGGTCGAAATAAGTGCTGTGATTTCAACGATTGCGTCCTCAAAATGAAGCGAAAACGTGGCATGCATCAAAAACTCGTCGTAATTCTGAAATTTCCGTCATGAGCGCGAGTTGAATTTTTCCCGTTGTCAAACTAGTAAAAAATAACATCGTAAACATGCCGATTCATCAAAATAGAAGCGTCAATAGCTTCAAATCAAAGCCATTTCAACGATGCCAATACAGCCTATTGTAAGCCCAAATTGTACTTCAGAGAGATGATGTAAACAGCGTTTATTCTGATGAGTTTTTACCGGGTTCCGGGCCGGTCCGGGACCCGGTAAAAAATCTGAAGCAACTTCCGGGCCGGTCCGGGCCGGGTTTTTTTCTTCCGGGCCCCAGGCTTATGCAAAAGCCTACTGCTACCCTATTTAGTGGAGACTGGTGATGTAAAAGTACATTTTACATCATGTACAAGTATGACTAGTACAACATTTACTACAGTTTGATAATGATGCTTCATCAAACACAATTTATTTTGTATACATGTCCACAAAGATTTATAATGATGGTCATCATAATGGTGATGATGATGATGATGAAGATGAAGATGAAGATGAAGATGAAGATGAAGATGAAGATGAAGATGAAGATGAAGATGAAGATGAAGATGAAGATGAAGATGAAGATGTAGATGAAGATGAAGATGATATGATGATATGATATGATGATGGTGATGATGATGATGATGATGATGATGATGATGATGATGAAGAAGGATGATGATGATGATGATGATGATGATGATGATGATGATGATGATGATGATGATGATGATGATGATGATGATGATGATGATGATGATGATGATGATGATGATGATGATGATGAATGATGATGATGATGATGAACAATTGAAAATGATGATGGTGATAAAGATGACAGTGATGGTGATTGTGATTATGATGGTGATCATGATGATTCTGAAGATAATGGTGATCATGATGATGATGATGATGATAAAAATAATGATGATGATGATGATGATGATGATGGTGGTGGTGGTGATGGTGATTGTAGTGGTGGCGTGGTTTTGGTGGTGGCAGTGGTTTTAGTGGTGGTGGTGGTGGTAGTGGTAGTGGTAGTGGTAGTGGTATTGGTAGTGGTGGTGGTGGTGATGGTGATGACCAGTGGTGGTGGTGGTAGTGGTGGTGATGGTGATGACCAGTGGTGGTGGTGGTAGTGGTGGTGGTGATGGTGATAATTATAATATCAATGTTGTTGATGATGATGAACATGACTCTTCTCCTTCCTTCCAATAAGTACACCACTCTCTATTCTCCAAGAGTATTGTCCAACTCCGGAATGTTTGACTTGGCATGCATGACTAAAAGAACTGATGCTCCATACAAATTGCATAAAGGATCAGCTCTTTTTGTCATGCTTACCAAGCTGTGGGCATGCTGCTTTGGTAGACCGTAGAGATTGCCATTGCCATTGGTCGATACTTCTCCTTGGACTCCACATTAATTTAAGGGAAAACCATTTACGTGTATATACCTCAGGCTATACCCCCGGGGGGGGGGGGTACTCGCGTATATTGGGTATACGGGGATGTGCCGCTGGGAAGGGTGACTTTTTCAAGAAAGATCCTTAGACATGGGTCCCCTTTTCAAGAAAGATCCTTAGACATGGGTCCCTTTTTTCAGATTTCCCCTTTTTTATACTGGATTTTTGGATTTGCCGATGTAAAATTGCAAAATTTTTCAAGCTCGCTACGCTCGCTAACTTAAAACCGCAAAATTTGCGGGAAATACACCAAAAACATGCGCCGCAGGCGAAAAAAAATCCTTAGGCATGGGTCCATTTTTCGCAAAAAGACCCTTAGATGTGGGTATGGGTTTGGAGGTCTCAGCCGCACACCCCCGTCCGACTATAATCTGAGTACCCCCCCCGGGGCTATACCATTCTTTTTGGGAATTTGGCATTCACATACGACGTGTCGACTCAATGTTTGAATTAATTTAATTCAGTCTTCATCTTGTAACTCCAATTTTGTAAATTAATTAGATAATGCATGCAGGAAAGTACAAATTCGAATATATCTGCAATGTTTACAATTTTAAAGAACAGGCATAAATGCTACATTCATACGTGTAGACTAGACTGTATTAAATGTAGTCTGTAGAATTGACTGTCATAAAAGTGTTTTTGTTTAAATATATCTTGTATTAAGTTGTAAGCAAGACATGCACTGACAAATACGACATCAATCCATACAAATTACAAATACAACACAATGTCATGTCAATAAATATCAAACACAATGTTACACTAGGTTACACTTTTAACATGTCATTTGATTCCGAGTGAGTCATACTGAAAATTTTCAGCCGCAAGAACAGCGTTGGCTTTGCGTTCAAATCAGTACAAATCACGTAAAAATCTGCGATTTTGCCTACCTTTGCTATTGTCAGTGGGCAGTGATGCTCGGCACCCCCTTTCAACGAGAATCCCCATGGAGCGCCGCCCTGCAAAACCACCTCGATCGTTTGCCCGGAATTTATCAAGTCGCCAATTTCATCCATGCTGAATAATCTGTTCATTGATCCAGTATTACTCCAAGAGTCCGAAATGACTAAAAAGCCTCTTTTTCTATTTGTCCAATTTAAATTATTCCAATGAGAGCCTGATTGTAAATTCCGGTTAAAACAGTAATAATTCGAATCAGTTGGGCTGTATCACTTCGTTTTTGGTAGTGCGATGTGTGCGCGAAAGCTACTGTAGGAAAGTGTGTGCATTGTGTATCGGTGCCGCACCAAGTACAACGCGGCTCAGTCACTCGATTCGCATACCACCACAAATCCACGTTTTGGGCTGGACACAGCCAACGTACCCGCGTACGGTACCCACACACATTCAATTGTGAGCAGCATAAAATGACAGACCGCCTATGTTAGCGGTAATTAACCATGGAATATGATTGTTTATCATTTTTACTAACGATGGTACCAATGCGTTTTTTTATTACAACATACTTTCAGTAATTTAGGCGGTAAATATACTCGATCCCGGAAGTAAATGATGCTGTTATTATTTTGCATGCAAGGTGAAATAGAATTTGCAGTGTTCAACTGTTCAACTGAAACACTGACTATTAGCGGAAATATTCCTAATTTGACATGGAATAGGAAATAATATTTAGTGGAACAGAAGAAGAAACCTAGCCTCTTGTCCTTGTGATTTGTTTCGAGAGATCAGACAGACGTAAACTCCCGGCGTAAACTCCCCCCTTGTCTGGCTCTGACTGCGCTGCGTGAGCCTGACTTGTTCTACATCGCATGAAGACGTAAACAGCACAACCAACGCCGCGCCACGGCCCACGCCTCGGACTGGGAGTGACTCCGAGCATCTAATCTGAGGCTTGAGCATCCATGTTGAGCTAGCACTACAGAGGCTAGATCGACAAATCTATCGCTTTCATGGCCTTTTTGACATTATTATTGTTATTTTCACTGTCGGCATTCTAGCGATAGACGCGACCGATACGCGGTGCCTTAAGAGGCAAGAACACCGTAAGTCCGCAGTAAAAGTTACTTACGGAATAACATTTTTGTTGGGACATAAAACACCACATTCTCACACTTTGAGCGACATTTGTAGCCCTATCAATACATTTAGGGCTGATATAATACTTTAACTCACCGATATCGTGTGTCGCTATACATGTCATTCTATAATTACGGCGAATTGTGAGATTTTCCACAATTTTCCATGCCTCTTCTTCGGTCTTTCGCGGTACTTTTTGTTCAAACTGCAAAAAAAAAAATATAACGTGCATCCGTATGCGCGAACACTTTTTCAGAAACTTAGGCAGCTAGGTACGGTACAGCGCGCGCGCCGCAAAGCTGCTATACAGAACTTGGGCGCGCCAAGTTATAGCAGCTTTGCGGCGCGCGCGCTGTACCGTACCTAGCTGCCTAAGTTTCTGAAAAAGTGTTCGCGCATACGGATGCACGTTATATTTTTTTTGTTTGCAGTTTGAACAAAAAGTACCGCGAAAGACCGAAGAAGAGGCATGGAAAATTGTGGAAAATCTCACAATTCGCCGTAATTATAGAATGACATGTATAGCGACACACGATATCGGTGAGTTAAAGTATTATATCAGCCCTAAATGTATTGATAGGGCTACAAATGTCGCTCAAAGTGTGAGAATGTGGTGTTTTATGTCCCAACAAAAATGTTATTCCGTAAGTAACTTTTACTGCGGACTTACGGTGTTCTTGCCTCTTAAGGCACCGCGTATCGGTCGCGTCTATCGCTAGAATGCCGACAGTGAAAATAACAATAATAATGTCAAAAAGGCCATGAAAGCGATAGATTTGTCGATCTATACAGAGGCCTGAGTGAATCGCTCCCAAAATTAAGTGAAAGTTATTTGAGTATTCGATGATAGCTAGGCCTATAGCCTTCCTGGTAATGAACATACTTCAAATGTGCTGCTCACTATATTATATATTATGTACACTATAATAAACTAAAGATTGGGCAAATTGGAGGCTCGATTGATCGCCTTGTTCTTTTTACTCTGACGGAATTTGACAAGGAAAATTAGATCATTGAAACATGATGCTTTCGTAGTACTTCTCACTAGTCTTCAGACACAAAGCTCAATCACGTGTAATTCTATAAACTACGCAATAGTTGGAATCTAGAGACATTTAAAAAAAGCATGGAAGTTATGTCAGATTTCTGACTTTGAACTTGGATTCTGATGAGTTCCATTTATTTTGAGAGCCTCATCACATAAGCAAGGGATATGCAGATGAACAAACGTGTTGTACTTGCTTCAAGGCCAGGTGTGTACTTTAATATAGTTATACAAATGCCATCCATTTGTAATTTGAACCCATTTTCCCAGAGTCGTAGCTATGGGGGGGGGGGGGGGGGGGGGGCACAGAGGGGCATGTGCCCGATCCTCCAATAATTTGCCTCCCAATATAAATGTTCCTCTCATTCATGTAATTTTATTGAATTCAAATTATATTGCCAGTATGGAATTGCTCTTTAATAAGTAAAATAGTAGGATGTGTCACTAAAACCTTTTCAAATTCTTGTTTCCATTTTTCTCTCTCCTGGCACTGTAGGAGTGAATAGTGTGTTCAGAATCAGAGTGGAGAATTTTGCAGTAATCCAAAAATTGACATCCATATGATGTAGGATTATAGGGGCATTGATTGTTACCTACATCTACATTATAATGAAACCGTAAAAGACGTAAATAATAACCTGAGTATGTATAAGCCCTGATAGCAGGAACTGGTAAAAATCACGTCTTATTTACCTCTTTAAGATGATACACCTTTACGTCAATAAGACGTAAACTTGCACCCATGTACGTCGTCATAATAATGTCCATATGACGTATGACGTGTTTACCAGTTATTGACCGATTAAAGATGTCAGACTGCTATCGAGGAGATAATCTTTTCAAATCCTTGTTCCCCTTTTGTCTCTCTCCTTGTATCTGCAGGAGTGAATAATGTGCCCAGCGTGGAGAACTTTGAAGTGGAGGACTGCCCTCTTCCTGAGATCAAGGATGGGGCTGTGTTAGTGAAGACTCTCTGCCTGTCTGTGGACCCATACATGGTACAGTAAAACCAAGTGGTGAAGCTACTGGTTGGGGGGGGGGGGGTACATGCCCCCCCCCCCCCCCCACCCCAATAATGTTAAGAAAAAATAAAAGGCATTTTAAGGGGAAATCCTTTTTAGAAATATTTCAGAAATACTTAGTGTGCCCCCCCCCTTCCAGTGCGTACCATCATATATCTGTTTGACTCATTGGACGTTTATCCCGTTATCGTTATTTAGAGCGCAATAATGGATTTAGACGCCACAGACATTGGAGATATGTTGGAGAAATAGATGACACATGTAGATTATCCCCTTTTTTTTAATCAACCTTTTTTATATAACATGATAAAAGAGGATAAAATAAAAGTTGCTGCATTAAACAGGTTTTCATAGCATCAGCTCATACACCATTGTATTATAGACCTTTTTTTCCCTTCTTTTCTCAACTTTTCTTGTCATCACAGAGGTGTCGCATGAATCTCGACACGGGCACAGACTACATGTCTCCATGGCGACTGGACCGCGCAATTGATGGAGGAGGGGTGGGCATCGTCGTGGAAAGCAAGTGTCGAGGATTTAGGCGCGGTGAGATCTTGGAGAGTTTCCACTGGCCTTGGCAACTGTACGCACTCATGGAGCTGCAGGGAGTTAACTGCCTTCTTGTACAAAAGGTTATTTACCAGCCCCTGGTACCCCTGGTATACGTTATACAGGGTGGCCCCCAAAAAACGGAACGGGGCACTTCCAAAAATGAAGTAACAACATGATTATGTTTATCGGATAGGGTGTCTTTTCCAGTGAAAAACGACACCAAGATCAGTCATTTTGGTCGTGTAGTTTTTGTTTTAGGGTTCTGTGAGTGACACCATGTCATGTTCCCTTTTTTGTCAATTTTTACCAAGTCAGTGTTTGATGAATCGCATTTACTGCCCGTCATACGCGCACCATTGTTAGTGTGCATTCAGCCGTGTGCCGAGAGAATGGGCATAGTTGTTCGATGTTATTACCGGCATGAAGTGCGATTCATCAGGCCGTGACTTGGTAAAAAATGACACAAATGGGAACCTGACATGGTCTCACTTAAGACGTCCTACAACAAAAACTACTCGTTCAAAATTACTGTTCTTGGTATCGTTTTTCAGTGGAAAGGACACTCTGTCCAATGGACACAATCATTGAGTTACTATATTTTGGGAAGTGCCCCGTTCCATTTTTTGGGGGCCACCCTGTATAGATGGATGGATAGATAGAGATAGATAGATTGATATATAGATAGATTGATAGATAGAAAGGTAGAAGGTGGATGGATGGATGGATGGATGAAGGGATGGCGAGATAGATAGAAAGAGATGAATGATGATTAAACTATTAATAATCTACTTAACACTCCAAACACAAGTATACAACATATTTAAAACGTAACCCATTGATTACCATGTAGCAATGAGAGACAGTTACCATGTTAACATTATTATCAATCACAGTTGGACCCTGCATTGGTAGACAAGCATTTCTCTCTTATCTGTGGTCTCTATGGGCTCCCCCAGCAGGCAGCAAGCGCTCATTGGAATCCGGGAGAAAGGTCGTGTGACCCTGGCCTGGATGCTTGTCAGATAGAGAAAGATAGATAAATGATGATTGATGAATGATGATTTCACTAATGATAATGAACTTCTCAATTCAAACATATCTATAGAATTCCTATTTGGTTTATATGGGCTTAAAATGGGAACCATTGATAACCATAGCAACAAGAGACTCCAATGACTATTGTTTATGTATTCAAACCTGTCTTAGCGGCCACCTGTCTATCGCAGCCAACCTGCATATAGTTGCCACCAAAAAAATGCAGGGTAAAGCAATGTTTTAGAACATGTCTGTAGAGATCACCCATCTACAGTGGTCTCCTTTCCTGATTCCCTTATGGTAGTCTCTGCAAACGGGTTTGACTGTTTACATTATTTTATTAATTCTCATAATTTTGCAATCACAGGTGGACCCTGCACTGGTCGACAAGCATTTCTCTCTTATCTGTGGACTCTATGGGCTCCCGGGGCAGGCAGCGCTCATTGGAATCCGAGAGAAAGGTCATGTGACCCCGGATGCTAATCAGACGTTCGTAGTGAGTGCTGCGGCAGGTGCGTGTGGGTCGCTTGCAGGTCAGGTGAGTCCCATCATGCATCATTTGTCATTTGTCGACATGTCATCTCAACTTCAGTGGAAGAAATTAAAAACCTCCAAATAAAATGTCAAAATCTTATCTACACACACTACACTTTAATTTGTTTACATATATATGTCAGCTATAACAAAAATCTATTCTGAAGTAATTAAAAAGTTGTTCCTTTCATCTTGTATTTTGAGTATTATGTGTTAGTGTGTGTTGATGTCAATGCAGGCTGGTGTATGGTTGTGTACACATGTCTTTTTGCAAGCGCCTGATGTGCGAATCCCCTCAAATTTTGTTCAGACAATCCTATTGGGAAATCATTTTTGGCAGAGTCTTGTGCAATGTGAAGCTTGAAACAGTTGTGGTAACTTTAAGCAATCACTTTTAGATTATTTCAATAATTATCCAAGCCTCCACAGTCCACACTAACTTTATTTCTGTACTGGCCCTTTGGGGCAAGTAAAATCATACATGGAACATCTTACTTGCACCAACAGAAAGTATACTTGCCCTCGTACTTCTACATAATGAGATTTACATGTAAGAAATTAAAGGTGCACCTGTAAAGTGTTAGATATTGCCCAAAATGACATTTGAGACTTCAATCCTGTACCAAAATCATCATAAGATATGTCCGAATGATGTATGAAAGTTTCATTGAAAAAGAACACTGCTTTCCTGGTTAAAAAAAGCGAAAATATGCGTCAGCTTTTACAACGAATTACTGTATGAGGTTTATGACCGTTCATTAATGCTCTTGAGCTGAATGATAGATATCGTCATACTAAAGGGGCATTGTTCTCTAACCATAAGGCTACAACACGGTAGAAGAGAAACGAGGAAGCTCCAAGTAATTTTCGTGGAGTTAGACACTTTACAGGCATCTGGTATTTGATCGATTATTTATTTACCCAATCGGGCAAGCAAACTTGACCATTTATGACATGTTACTTGCCCAATATCAATTTCTACTTGCCCCCGGGCAACAGGGCAAGTGCTAGTATCAAGCCCTGAGTTATCTTTCATTGATACTAAACTTAAATACAAAAATCTTTTCCTATATTTGCATATGACAGATAGCGAGATTGAAGGGATGCAGGCCCGGGCAACAGGGCAAGTGCTAGTGTCAAGCCCTTAATTATCTTTTGTTCATATTAAACTTAAATTCATATACCTATTTTTGCATCTTTGCATATGACAGATAGCGAGATTGGAGGGGTGCAGGCTAGTCGTAGGCATCTGTGGCTCCGACAAAAAGTGTTCCTTCCTCCTCGACGAGCTGGGCTTCCATCACGCCATCAACTATCGAAACGAGGACGTCTCGGGCAAAATCAAAGAGTGCTGTCCGGCAGGGGTCGATATCTACTTTGATAACGTGGGTGGAGACATCAGTAACTCGGTCATCAGACATGTAAGCTCATGACTCGATTGAGACCCAGGTCAAAATTCCCATAGAACCAAAACCCAAAGGAGACCCGTAGAAACCCATAGGCCTATTGGTTTCTATGGGTTTCAATAGGGAAAGTGGAACACGGGTTTCTATGGGTTTCAAGGGATTCCTATGGGTCTTTCTATGGGTTTTGATTCTTTGGGAATTTCGACCTGGTAAATGTATATGGGTCCCATAGAAACCCATAGAACATCATAGGAGACCCATAGGAAACCCATAGGATTTTCCTTTGGTTTCTATGGGAATTTCGACTTGGGGAATCAGTTGTGTTCAATAAAATAATATCTCCTGAATGAATTCTCATATTATTAACTGGTGATTTTTAGTAGATAAAGGCATTTATCTGCAATATTTTTCTCCATTCTTTTATTTGAATGTAGTTTTTTTTATTTTATTGTTTTTGCACAAATTTGTTCTGTGTATACATATCTGATATCATTACACTGAACCTAATGGTCCCTGTAACATAAAGTTAAAGTTAGTTAAAGTCCTTCCCGTGCCAATTTTGGCACATAAGGCGGCGCCTATCTCCCATTCATTAGCCCTAGGCCACACGTCTACTAAATGTAGCGAAAGCTACAGAAGGGGGCCAGTCCTCTGGTAACTCATGTGATTAAATTTCCCTTCCCCATTCTATAAATGCAGAGCGCCTGGCTATAAGACAGAAGGTAGGCCTACCATTTGTAAAGTCTTTGGTATTACCCGGTCAGGGTTCGAACCCCGGGACCTCCCGTGCATGAGGCGGACACGTACTCTAACCGCTAAGCCACCATGCTCGGTGTTGTAACATAAAGCTTTACAATTAATTCTATGATCTACTGAAGATGTTAAAACATTTTGATGACTTTGTTTACTTCTTTACAGTTTGACTCAGGAATTTGTTATTAAAAGTGACCAAAGGTAAAGAAAATACAGCTATTGTGTGTGCGTTTTGAGGATTCAGGAAAATCACTCATCATCTTGCACCATACATCACATCAGTTTCACAGTAACCCTCCCTCTATTGCCAAACTAGGCTTTACATGGACTGAACAAATGAATGTTATTTCATATAAATCTTTCCCATTTTTCCCATGTAAAATTATCAATATACATTAAAATAGCATCATCATCTATAGAAATATCATCACAATTTTCAACCTGTAACTCATTTTAGGCCACTGGATGTTATTATAATAGAAATTTTAAAATAAAACAAAAATGAAATCTACTTTCAACAGAGGCTTCTTAGTTACTGATTTGTCTCTTCTCAAATAAGTGTGATTTGTGTACATTGATTTGTAGTGAATGTGGCTCTGTCACAGAAATTTCTTATGTTTGTTCCCTCTCTGTCTCAAGTTCATGTAGAAGAACTTTTGTCAAAACTGGTCGCATCTTTAAAACAATCTTGTCAATTTTCATTTCTACCATAAAGCCATAACATATTCATTAGAATGACACCCAATGGGTGTAATTCACAAAGGAGGTTTGTGTAAACCATGGTTTAAACCATGGTTTACATCTATGGAGTGCCATTTGTAAATTGATGGAGAAAGAATGGAAACTCCTTACTTGTGAACAAAAATGCTACACTTACTAAAGGCACCAAATAAATGTTCGTCTTCTCAGATGGTAAAATTTTCTGTTAAGCAAGCACTAACAGTCATATCATTATAAATTATAAGTTGTTTTACTAGTCTACGAGCAGCACTCCATAGATGTAAACCATGGTTTGAACCATGGTTTACACAAACCTCATTTGTGAATCCGGGCACATGTGTTTGTTTTTCAATTACCCCCACCCGCTTTAGCAACAATTCTAGACAATAATGTTCACATACTGTAAACGTGGTAATTTTTTGCGGATTTTGCGCTGAAGTTGGCATCCGCGAATATAAATGCACGATTTGCAGTGCATGTGCACACTTGCTCTGCCGCGAAATTAAAAACTCGCGAAAGTGTTTTTGCATCGCTCAGCACGAAATATTAATCACGCGAAAATAACGTTTACAGTACATTGGTTGTTACAAAAATCATTCCACTTTTGCCTGTAAGAATTTGACAGTTAGATAAAAAGTAGTTTACTGGATAAAGGCTATATGTATGTAAATTGTGTGTAAGCTAACACTTCTGAGTCACTTCTGGTTCGTTCAATCTTCACTTGCTTTCAGATGAATACAGATTCCCACATCATCCTGTGCGGCCAGATCTCCGTCTACAACACTGGGGCACCCTACCCACCTCCTCTACCCGACGAAATCGAACAGATTCGGCGCGAAAGGAACATCACCCGCGATCGTTTCCTCGTTCTCAACTACGTGGAGGAGTTTGCGAACGCGATTGTGAAACTGGCGGGATGGTGGAAGGGAGGCAGGATAAAGGTGGGAAACATTTTATGCAGTATTTTATACCATAGATTAGGCATACATTAGGCTTGAATTGGAACCTTCTCAAGGACCAAATCTTTCCAAGTTGAATTTACAAACATTTAAGGATGAACTTTCAACAACATACAAGGGCAATCGATTCCATTTTCTCTGATGAAAGACTGCTTGGTAATTCTTCTTATCCAATCTAGTTCAATCCAGTCTGCTCCACTCAAAACTAGACATTTTTCTGAAAAATCAAGACCTTTTTAACCTATTCAACCCCAATCAAGTCTAATCCAGTTTGTTCCAGTCAAATGTTTATAAACCCGTTATTTTTCTGTGTTTTTTTTCCTTGTACAGTACCATGAGACGGTGACCCATGGCCTAGAGAATGCCCCATCAGCCTTCGTGTCCATGATGAGTGGAGGAAACATCGGCAAACAGATTGTTCATGTAGCAGAACCGTAAACAACTTTGATCCGATCCAATTCAATCCAGTCTGCTCCCCTCCAAACCAGAATGAACCATCAGCCTTTGTATGTCAGAACAAATCCACTCCTATCCAGTTAAATCCAGTCTGCTCCACTCCAAACCTAAACTCACCAGTTTTTGTGTCCACGATGAGTGGAGGAACATTGGCAAACAGATTGTCCATGTAGCAGAACCCTAAACGAATCCAATCCAATCCAGTTCAATCCAGTCGTCTGCTCTCCAAACTGGAATGAACCATCAGCCTTTGTATGTGTCTGTTGTCTGCGAAGCTAAAACACCAAACCTGGCTCAATCATGCACTAGCTGAGCCTGAGCCAGCAAGTGTTTGTAGCATTTAATTTTTATGCTACAGGTGATTCAAAAGGAAGGAAAATCTGGCAATAGATTCGTCATGAATTAGCTAGAAAATTTTCAGCGTCTGCCAATTCTATCTTGGCACTGATATGTGTAGTGTAGTGCCTATATTCAAGTGTGAATTTTAGCAATACTAACTCGACTCAGAAACAGTGCCATAAATGACCTCATCGCATCTTATTCGTTCTCATGAATTCTGATGAGTTTGAGTTACATTTAATAGCAAACAAGCTAGATTTTCAACATCACAGAACCTTGATTTATTCTCTCACACTCGTACATCGTTTCAAAATTCATCGTGCCATTTTTGTCTCGATGATATCAGATTTACAACAATTGCATGAGAGATATATAGTGGATAACCTCATAAGAGATGGAGATGGTGCACACAATGTGTGCTGGTTTGAATTGTATTCTATGACCGGGATAATAATAGTGAAAAGCGCTTAGAGATGATTATTGTATCATATAAGGCGCTATTGTAATCATTCAGTCCGACGATTCTTGCAATTGTCTGATTTGTATGGCTATATCTGTTTCATTCAATGTCGTTGTTTTCATGTAACATTTGGCCGATATTTTAAAGCTGCGATGATAAAGTACTCTAGCTAGCCTGCTATGGATTTTTAAGAATGTACAAAATATGTGTTTGTATTTATTTATTATATTTATATGGCAGCTGTGTACCTGCATGCAGTTTTATTAACAGGGTAAGGGTGTTATGGTCGTTAAGTCATTTTGGATAAATGGAGTTGCATAGTTATTTTTAATTTGTAGAAATATTCATCACAAATTAAAGAGAGCTACATTTGATTTCTACAGGGCCCCTAAACTTTTAATATGATTATCTCTGGAGTACAACAAAGTGACGTAGCACTCTTCCGTCTCTTTCTCAACCGACGTTGTGTACTTCAAACTCGTACAAACTCGTAAGAGCTATTTATTGAGTTTCCAAGAAATGTGTGAGTTCTTCCTACCCTCTATATACAGATTGGCAATGCGGAATCACTTTAATCATTATAAACAAAGGAAAATCAGTTTACAACTGGTCTTTCTGTGAGGTTGAGTGAGTTCCATGCATGGCTTTTATGCTTTCTGTCTCCTCTCCATGCACTTGTAATACTTCTGTAGGTGGATACGAGGAAGCAAAAAGCTCAGTTTTATGAAACATTCTCCCAACTTGATATACAAATTGGCTATGCGAAATCACTCTGATCATTACACAAATTTAAATTGATACACAACTGGGCTTCCTGTGTAGTTGAGTGAGCTATGTTATATGCATAGCTTTCTGCTTTTCCAACATAACTCTGTTTCTTTTAATTGCTTAATTTTCTTCAACAAGATTTTATGGTATCTCAAATGTTTGACCATCATGGACAGAAGTCGTTTGATATCGAAATAAACAATTGCAATCTATTATTATTAAAAGACGAGAGTCATGCAGTGAGAAGCCTAGTTTTCGATCCTTGTTAGGGCACAAATGACGACATATAGATAACACAGAGAAGACAAGGCAAACAAGATTTGACAAAACACGTACAGCATGCTTGACTGCACCAGAATCAAAAGTGTCCCCATATTAACATTGACTTTGTTTGGTTAATTTTAGTGATTAAGCAGCTTCGAGTTGCCAATTTGTATTGCGGATAGAGAGAATTATTTGTGTGTTTGTGTGTGTGTGTGTGTGTGTGCTGTGTAATGTATAGCAGCTTTCGGTATGTCATTGTTTAGAGTAGAACTTGGGGGGGGGGGGGGTTGTGTGATAGACAATGAAATAATAGCTGGGAAAGCTGTTAGTTAGTTGCTAATTAAATTAACATCAAATTAAATGTAAAAGGCATAATTAAAATCATAAATATTTTCATGTTCCCAGGTAGCAAACAAACGTTGGTCCATCGTTGGACCAATGCTCGCCATTTTTTTCGCAACGTGACTATCGATGTTTGTGTACGCCCAAATGACGCTGCTTCAACGTGTTGGACCAACGATGGACCATCATCGATCCATCGTTGGTCCAACAAGTTTGTCCAACGTATTATGGGTTTCGAGTTCCCAACGTTGGACCAACGTTGGTATCCAACCAGATTTCAACTTCCAAGGAGTTGCGATAATCCAACGTTAATCCAACGTTGGACCAGCGTTGGTATCCAACCAGATTTCAACTTCCAACGAGTTTCGAGATTCCAACGTTGGTCCAACGTTGGCTTGCTACCTGGGTTGTTGATGTAAAATTTCTTTAAAAGTCCATGTTTTACCAATGCAGTAGTCGCAATATAGTTGTTCAGTTGTTAGTGATGGGAAGTGTCATCCATCTGTTCATGCCATAATTGTGTCATTTTTGTCAACTTTTTGGTCAACATGTAATTAAAAGCTGAAATCTCATTCCACCAAATACCTTACCCTCAAGTAAGACCAATTATCAATTTACACAAGTATGCACACACTTTTAGAGCAGTCCGTCGCATTTATAAGTCGTTGTTCACAATTGCAAGCACTATTTGATTACAAATTGATTTGAATGCATACCTTTTATATACCTCATGTTTATTGTTATAAACATCTATTTGTTTATGAATCTGTATAATTTACGGTATCCACATTTTTCGGTTCTATTTATGCTGTTTTGTAATGATTAATCTTGCCAATATCAACTAAATAATGGATGTGTAAAATATAATGTATTTGCTCAACTATACAGATATTCATATTCAGGATCATGGCATCCTGCAAGTTAGTGATGCATGTATAACAAATGCGATAACATTCTGGCAGTTCTTGTAAAAACAAAATAATATGCATATTTGTATTGGGAATCAGGCGCGGCCGATTCGTTCGAAAACACAATGCATTGGGGGGGGGGTGGGGGGCAGAGCATTGTTCGCAAATAATGCTCGCCCCCCAATGCATGTGTTTTCCGAACGAATCGGCGCCTTATGTGTATTCATTGTGCAATGTTTTTGTAATATGCAGAGTAATCTATTAAATGCTTTTCTATTTGGCTGTTTATCGTGCAGTATGATGAAACATTTAGTTTATTTTGTGCATATCATTTGTGTAAGATGTTTATTTTTTTAAACCAATAGTAACTTTGATGGGAAGCATTTGCCACCCCCCGCCCCCCCCCCCCCCCCCCCAAAAAAAAATAAATAAATAAATAAATAAATAACTAAGAAGAGTGATGACAGTTGCATAGTGTGGTTTGACTGATTTGTGGGTGGGGCACACAAGTTTTTGGGGCACACTCTATTTTGTTTGAAAAGTATTTTCCCCCCTATGTTTTTATTTGTTTTATTTAATTTTTTTATTGGGGGGGGGGGGGGGGGGTGGGGGGGGGGGGGGGAGAGGTATGTACCCCTTTATTTTTAAAAGAATTTTCCATTTATGTTTTGAATTGTTTGTATTGAATTATAGGAGGGGCACGTGCCCCCCCCCCCCCCCCCCCCACCTATGTATAGACCACTGAGCGATGGCAATGGCACTGATGATATGATGTTGGTGGTAATTAATGGTAATGATTGTTGCAATGTTTATGATATGATCGTGGGTTGATGGTGGTTGCGATATGTTTATTTCAAGCCCATGGTCATGGAAGCATTTTTTTTCTGGGGTTGCTGAGGTCTTTTTGCCGAACAATCCTGGCCTCTTTTTGATACTTGAAAATTATATGTTTTATTTTAATGGTTTATACAGGGTGGCCCAAAAAAAAACGGAACGGGGCACTTCCCAAATTATAGTAACACATGTATTGTGTCCATCGGATAGGGTGTCTTTTCAAATGAACAACGATACCAAGAACAGTCAATTTGGTCATGTAGTTTTTGTTTAGGGCGCTGTGAGTGACACCATGTCAGGTTCTCTTTTTTGTCAATTTTACCGAGCCAGTGCTTGATAGATTGCACGTACCGCCTTTCATATCGTTCAACGAGGCGCGCCATTGTTAGTGTGCACTCAGCCGTGTGCCGAGAGAATGGGCGTGTTCGTTGAATGGTATTACGGGCAGGGAGTGCAATTTAACTGGCATTGACTAGGTACAAATTGACAAAAATAGGCACCTGACATGGTCTCACTCACA